>VZUI01034519.1:0-45422 GCA_013401135.1 Cettia cetti | reverse complement strand
CGCAGCGCTGGCGCGGGGCCAGCGCGCGCCGCGCGGTGCCTTGGCGCCACCTACGGGCCGCGCGCGCGCGCGCTCCCGCGACGCCCGCTGACGAGCGCCCGTAAAATAAATTAAGACAGCACCGCATTTAAATCTTTATTAACAAGGAATTATTAGACCTAAGAAAAAAAAACAACAAACCCTAATGCTGGATTTCGTTGAAATATGAGTCTCTCAGCCTCCTAATCCCTCTTCATATGGCGTGTTTCACAGTTTAAAATAAGATATGTCAGATCACTTATGCATTACTGAGATGAGAAAATATATACAATGGACTGACTTTTTTTTTTTTCTTTTTCCTGCATAATTCAGATGTATTCAGAGAACGCATTCCTTTCAAAAGTATGCTTTGGCCATTTCTTAAAATATGCAGCAAACTGTCTATGCAATACCAACTTTCATCTGTTACAACAAAATCATGTTGAACTCAAACAAGAGGAAGACTTACGTATGGCTTAGTTATATCCTACCAATAAACCACGTGCTTCACCGACGAAGTAGCTTGGAAATTTGGCTGTCTTAGTTGGGGGAAAAAAATTTAACCCTTTTAGTAACACTAACTTTTAGAAATGTTCCAAATCAGCTTGAACTGGAAAAGAAATTCAAGCCAACTCACTTTGAAAATTGAAAGAATGTACATATCCCTTCAACCTTGAAACAGCCAAATTTCTGACTGAAATTAAGCAGGTACGGAAACAGTTCTTCAGTAAGTTTTACAATTGGACAGTTAAATACTGGGGAGAAAAAAAAAAGTCTGTTTTTTCAGGTTTTTTTATGCACATAAATGTGCACATGCACAGAGGCGTAACAGTCCTCTAACAATCAAAATTCTTCAAAATCCAAAGTATCAGAGACATTTTGGAAACACATGGTTAAGCCCCTGGTAAATGGTAAAGAGGTCAAGGTTTTAGCTTTTTTGTTCTTGTTTTTGGTGTTCGGTTTAAGTTTTTTTTTGTTCCCCCCATAATGTTAACTAAATTAAATTAGAATGCAACAAACAAACAAAAAAAACCAACCCACAACACAGTGGCACTTTTAATACTGGTTGATCGGGCACTTGTATGCAGTACTTATAGACCAGTAAAAGTGCTCGTTTACCTGTCTGGTGTGTAAGGGGCCCTTTGTCTTGAAGCCTCCTTGGGAACTGCACTCTGAGGCACTGAAGTGATCTGAACTAGTGGAAGAGCGTTTGGAAAGGGTGTCACAACCACCAACAAAGGTGTTGTCCAACGGGAGCTCCTGAATCACATGGTGCTTTTTCACTGAAACTGGAGTGTCAGGTTTGAGATGAAAAGCAGACTGAGGAGAGGCAGATTTATAATGCTTGGCAAGATCAGGACTGTTAGGCTTAAAGGTTGATGGTGGTGCTGTGCCCCAATCAAATCTTCCTATACTTTGCTCCTCCAGCTCTGCTGGAAGGCTTATTGTCCCGTTGATAGGTTCATGAACTGCATCATCAGGTTTAGACTCCTCAATGGTCACAAAGTTCAAAAGGGAGCTCTTTGGAGATTTCCTTTTCTTCCTTTTCTTTTTCTTGTTTTGCTTGTTTTCCTGATTGGGAGACATCCACTCAGCACCTTGCTTGCTCCTCTGGGCAGCTTTGAATCTGGATGCATGTCGACAGCGAACAAGAACTGTGACAAATATCACCACTATGACAACCATGGCACCTGCCACAATAGCGATCATGATTGTGAGATAGTCCTCATTTTGGTAGGGTTGGCTACTGTCCCCTATGTTCCGATCCAAAGGTGTTTCCATAGTCCTGCGTATCAAGTCATAAATATAAGAGGCATTTCCAGCAGTATCATTTACATATAAAAATACAAGCACAAGAGTATGCAGGGATTTGGGATAACCCAAATCACTAATGTTAACAACTAAGCGATGCAGCCCCACATCGTTAGGAGTTGGTTTTTCTTCCAGAGTGATATTACCTGTCACTGGATCAATCCGAAACAAACCTTTGTTATTGCCGCTTACAATCGTGTACTTCAGTTCAGCATTCATGCCAGTGTCTATATCCACAGCAAAGACCTCAGCTACCACCGATCCTGGAATTGCTGAGAGTGGCACTAGCTTAAAAGAAGTATTAGAAGGTGGGTAGATGACAACAGGACTGTTATCATTAACATCCATCACGTTTATTGTTACTTTCGCTGTAGAAGAGCGAGGAGGTTGCCCTCCATCCACTGCCTTAACATCAAAGGTGTAAGAGCTTTGCTGTTCTCGATCAAAAGAAACATTGGACTTTATAACTCCAGAGAAGGGATCCAGCACAAAGTTTTCATTGTCGTTCAGGATGGAAAGGGTCACTGCTTTATTTTCTCCGGCATCTGCATCAGTCACTGTGATCACCCCCACTGTGCTATACTTTGGTAAGTTCTCTGACACGAAAAACTGGAAATGATTATGAGTAAATTTGGGACTGTTGTCATTTTCGTCCAACACAGTAACAATTACAGCTGCTTGACTCTGCAAAGGAGGGGTGCCATTGTCTCGGGCTGTAACAGTGAAAATAAAACGTTCCTGCTCTTCTCTGTCAAAAACTCTGGAGGCTGTCAAAACTCCTGTCTTTCGATCCAGATCGAAAAAGGAGGCATTAGGACCAAGCTGATAAACAATGTCTGCATTTTTCCCACTGTCTTCATCTGTGGCACTAATAGTTGTTAAGTATAGACCACGCCGGTTGTTTTCAGAAACTGACAGCTCAATTACAGGCTGGCTGAAAATCGGAGGGTTGTCATTTTCATCCTCCAGCTTAACTCTTACCAGGGCAGTCTGGTTCAAACTGGGCTTGCCAGAATCAGAAGCCACAATTTTAAAGCTGAATTCTTTGGTGCCCTCATAGTCCAACAAGGAGGAGGTCTCCAACAAATACTGGTTGTCATAAACTGCTTTCAAGTGGAAGGGGACCTCTCTCTCAATGAAACAGATCACTTTGCCATTCACATCAGTGTCCTTATCTGAAACTGTAATTAGGGCAATCTTTGTATTGATGGGATCTTTCTCAGATAAGTACACTGTGCCGTTGATGGGACTTATTATGTACCTGAGGTCTATGTTAGGAGGGTTATCGTTTACATCAGTGACATTGATGGTGACAGTTGCCCGGGCTGGTGTAGAGCTGCCATCGCTAGCCAGCACAGTCACTTTGTGAATAGCAGTCTCTTCTCGATCTAAGGACCTCTGAACTGTAATCAGCCCTGTGGTGTTGTTTAAAGCAAAAAATCTTTTGGTTGCAGGGGCGACTTGGGCACCAAAAATATATCTGATTTCTGCATTGCTTCCTATATCAGCATCTGTAGCATGAAGCTGAATTACAGAGGTGCCTACAGGGGCATTCTCTGGTATATGGACCTCTACTTGACTCTCTTTAAAGACTGGCCTGTTATCATTGACATCACTTACTGTGACTTGCAGGATAGCTGTGCTGGATTTCTGGGGGGTACCTCCATCCTCCACTTTGATTTTCATCACGTAGGTGTCCTTTTGCTCTCTGTCCAAGTTCTGCTGCACAATCAGCTGAGGCCATTTCTCCCCTTCTGGAGTTTCTACAATATCCAATCCAAAGACACTCTGCCCGTTTAACAACTCATAGTGTTGCACACCATTGAAACCTGTGTCAGGATCTGTTGCTGATGGGATGGGAAAGCGACTGTTGATCAGAGTGTTTTCTGGGATGGAGATATTGATAACCGGGGATGGAAACATAGGTGCATTGTCATTAGTATCCTTTACAATGATTTTTATTTTGATCAACCTAAAAAAGTCATTGGGGAGAATCACCACTTCAAGTTCAAAGAAACACTCGTTTTCTTCTGCATAGGAAGCTCCAGCACATAGTTTTTCTCTGTCTATTCTGTTAGATGTTGTAAAGATTTCCCCCGTGTTACTGGACACTTTGACCAGAGGCGCATCCCCTGCTTTAGACACCAGTCTGTAGACAAGGCTGGCACTGGTCCCTGTGGCAGCATTGATATGAGAAATGTTCAGGTCCTTTGGTATGTTCCCTATGGGCACGTTTTCAGGCAGCTCCTCTCTAATAGTGTAAATAAGTTCTTGAGCTATAGCAGAATCCAGCCTTAAACAGGCAATCAAAGCGGCCAACAGGTAAAAATCCCTCAGGTCCATGATAATGTTTTTATTCTCTTTTCACGGATTTTAGGACTTAAAGATTTCCAGGGAGGAATGATGCGCGATTTGCAAGAGGAGGCATGCATGGACTGCAGGATGCATTACATCTCATTTCTTATTTGGAGACATCACTGTCAACACAACCACACAGAACAGCATTATTGGTTTTTTTAGGCATGATAAATCCACAATCTCCAACTACTACTTGTTTTTGCAATGCACACTTCCAGCAGTACATTTTCCTACTGCTCCCTTCAACAAGCAAGCCCTCCGGACAAATGCACCAATATCCCATTGGCTGCATTTGCTCAGAGCACGAATGAAAATAACTACTTGCAGGATTAAGGGTAGCTACTGTTTCGACACATACTTTCTGAATAATTTCTTGGTACACCGTGTAATCCGTAACGTGCATTCCCCCTCTACCCTCCTCCACCCAGTCATTTGGTGCAAGTAAAAAACCTTCCCGGACTACTTCTGGATTCTAACTGCTATGTCAGCTGCCAAATGCAATTTGCTGTTTGCTTCCATACGTATTTTTTAGCTCTTGCTAACCAGATTTTTCTCTGCTCGCTGTGCCTTGCATGCCCCTCTATAGCTATCGTACTGGGAAATAACCACCCGGACATGCTACTGCTGCAGCAGTCGTCACTGGCTACTTCACATCCCTGTTAACTGATCAGACAATAACAGGACTTACAGTTTCTTACACTCTCTGCTCAATGTTTCTTCTCCAGATGTTGGATACTTCTCCTTCTGTTTAATAACCTAAAACTTTATTTGTTTTTAAACAGTCTAAATCAGGAGGCTGGAAATTCCAAATGTAACTTAGAAGCAGGAAGCATGTTTAGAGATGGGGGAAATATAAATTTTCTGATGACATGAGGAGGAAAAAAGGTGCCTTTCCCCGTAGACACTGATCTCCCTTCAGAATGATATTAGCAGCTGCCACATATAAATACTGCAGACTAATAATGCAGGTGGAAAAAAAAAAAAAAAAAGGAAAGCAACTGACAGACTTCTGTTTGCATGCACTGCTAACCGCGCATTATCGGGGTGCAAGGCTGCCAGCACCTACAGTTTGACGGAACTAGGCATCCCTAAGCACTAATCTTATCTGCATTAAGCTGCACAGTAACTGATGCCTGTGATTACTTCCAACAGAGTAATGCAGGTAGGGATGCAGACAGCGAGTAGGTGAGCCTTTCCCACCAACATCAACTGAATCCCAAACACTGATTCTTTCCCTAGATAAATATACTGCGTGTTGGCTTTTTCTTTTTCCTTTAAAAGAAATACATCCCAGTGTAAGGGTAACTTTGCACTTACGTTAGTTGTCTACCTTTGACGATCTGCTGCAGCTAAGCAATGATCTGTTCCAGCAGATACAGCACAATGCATCTGGTAAACCACCAGTTTTGGAGAAATCAGCAGCAGCCAAACGCTTCCTCCTCGAGATATGTGTTGCTTCGGGGTGGCAAATGAGCAACTCCAGGGAACAAATTCACAGTTCTGTCGTTAGTCATCCTCTCCACGTTTCATTCCTATGAAGCGGCGATCCTTTGGGTGCCTAACGTGCAACAACCCAAACAAACAGCAAGAGAAAAATCCGGTGCACTTCTTAGAGCGGGGGTATTTTCCACTCTGCACTGCACAACATTCCCGTTCCTCTCTCGGCAGAGCAGAGGCAGCTACATGAAGTCTGCAACTTCTGAATGGAAACGGCAAGAGTTGGTCTGGCGGTGCTTCTCCCTCTTTAGCTCTGGGGTGACAGTTGCCCAAAAAAAAAAAAAAAAAAAAAAAAAAAAAAAAAAAATTAAAAAAAAATCCTAATAGGTTATTGCTTTAGTGACGGGAGGAAGCGACGGCGCTTTTCCTCCTCCCTCCCTCCTTTCCTCCCTCCCTCCTTCCCAGCCTCTCTCCCTCACATACGCTCTCTCCTTCTCCCTCTCTCTCTCTGAACTGAAATTCTTGATATAACTCTCAATAAGCCCAGAGGGAGGGTGGGAGCGGAGCGAGGCCACCCCTCCCGCCGCACCGCATTGGCCCGCGCCGGCGGGGGCGGTGGATGGCGGAGCGCGGCCGCGGCATTGGCCGCCGGGCACGTCGCTCCGCGGCCCGGCCGGGCGGGAGGGGGCTGCGCGCCGCGCGGAGGGGACCGGCGGGGGCGAGGGGACGCGGGGACGCGGCGGGAGGAGGGCGTTCCGCGGGACGAGTGCGCCGGGTACACGCGGGCACGGCGCGGACGGCGCGGCCACCCGGAGGGCGGGGGGTGCTCCGCGGTGGGGGCGCAGCGCCCCGGGGGGCGCGGAGGGGGCGGAAAGCAGCGTCGGGTTTGCGCGCAGCTGAGGGGTAATCTGGAAATAAGGGCTTGGTGTGCGTTCGGGTTGATGGTGTGCTGTGAGGTTTCGAGGCGGGGAGGGGCGGGGAGGTTGGTGACGAGGGGATGCCTGAGTGCCGCGCTCGGTGTCGCTTCATTGGGGCAGCGCGACCGCCCGTGGTGCGAGTCGGGCCCGGAGCGGAGCGGTGGCCTTGGGGCCGCCGCTCGGCGCCGCGCAGGTTCGGAGGCAAACGCCTGCCCCGGCCCGCCTTCGCCCGGTTCGGCCTTATATTTAATACATGCCCTTTCATCTATAATTCAGGCTGCTCTGACTCCAGCCGTGTCTCGGCTCCCATTTACGCCTGCACACCTTTCTCCTTCCCTTTCCCGAAGGGTCAGCCGAGACACTCGCCAAGGGAGGAAGAGAGCTACTCTGCTGGTTTGGGTTTTGTCTGCTTAAACATTGAACTGGAAAAGATTTCTTCTCTCTGTGGTTTGATAAATAATAAAAAAAGTGATCGTTTCGCCTTCCCCATAAAGGACACAGGTAAATTTTCCAGCTAGCCACAAAGAAGCATCACATGCCTGGAAGACACTCTAATAAAATGCCAATGTATTATGATATGAGTGACCTCAAAAGTGTGACAAGAAGATGATTATAGTGCATTATCTATAGTGCATTATATGTAGTGCCTTTTTCAACGTTTTCTGAAGCATGAATGAACCTTCATTTTACTGTGCTTTTATTGCTAGCTTTTCTCAGCTTGAACTTACAAGCTGTATGATAGAACCTATCCAATTTAGTATGCCCAGGTACGTGGCCACACTGGCTGCTGCTTCTGGTTAAGCCTTTCAAATATAGATGCATAGAAAAAAAAAAAAAAAAAAAAAACAGCAAAGATAACACCAGCATTTGACTTTTTTTTTTTTGTCTGTGGTACTATCTTATTTGCACATTTTCAATGGATAGCATTGGTGAGCTAAAGATTGGAGTTCTGCCTTGAAGATTTTACATTTTCAGATGCAGACTCTTAGACTCCCTTATGTGTCTGCACATAGGATGTACTATTAACAAATGGTGGAAGCTGCTTGTACCTCTCAGAGGTCAGTAATTTGCATGGCATGGAATTGTGTGCTACATACTGATAAGCGTACATATCCTTGCAAGTCATATGGATGCAAGTCACTGTATGTGAGCATTGCACATCCTGTAATCCCATGATGTGTAAAGATTAAACACTCTCAGTTTTGCTGTGCTTTGTAGTTGTGTCCAAAATACCCTTGTGATACACAGGAAAAAAATTGATCCCATTCTTGATGACATCAAGTAACGTTAGAAAACGGAACTGGATCTAATAATAGTTTAAGAAAAATGTTCATTATGTAATACAAGAAGGATGGCTAGAGCCCCAGCACTGAAATTCAGGCAAGTGACATAAAGGAGTGACCTTACTGCCAAACCACTTAGAAAAAGAATTCTGTGAATGAATTAAGTATGCAGTTCTTTTTTAAAACACAAAGCAGAACAGCCATTAATAAAGGAGATAATTAGAACTGCTAGCATTCTGTGTAATGCAGTCTGCTTCTGAAATATGGCATGTTTATGTATGCATTAATAATGCACGCATTTTTCCTGACACTAGTCATATCACAGCAGTATGGCATCACAGACGTTTTATAGCCTCATTCTAGTAACATCACAGGCATATAACATTCTTATTCTAATCACACCATAGTCATTTCAATGTCACATTGTAGTCACATCACATAGCCTGGTAATAATTATTTAACTTTATTGCTAAGCTGAATAGTTTTCTGTTTGCTCAGGGATGACTTAAACTTGTAGTCAGAACCGATTAGCACATGCTTATAAATGAGCTCTTCTCATGTACACAGGTTAGGCTCATAAAAAGTTAGGAAGAGAAGAAACAAATTTCAGTGAACTAGTGTCTGTTGGACTTAAACCCAGTACAATCATAAGTTACAATAATAGCACATTTTTGCTGTTTTCAAAAGTAATTTTAGAAAGCCAACAACGTTTACGTGTAGATCTGTCATGTTAATGTTTATGTACCAGCTTTACAAAGCTGTAGTTCTTTAACTAATCATACATTATTAACCTCATGGAAGAGGCATGTCTTCAAACTGTTGTCTTTGCACACCAGATTGTAAAATTGAAGCCCAGAGTACCAAAGGGGTAAGAACTGTCACAACAGCTTCTAATAATGGTAGAAAAAGAACAGAAAGGGCTGAATTCCTGAGCAGGATTTGGAATCAGCCAATGCAGCATTAACGCCACCCCTGCAATGTGAGGAACTGCTCTGAGGCATGTCCTCTGCTCACTTGAGTAGCCATGTTTGTCCTCTGGTGGATGTTTATTCCATCGCTCTTATATTTGAGAAAACTGCAGTATTCAATGTCACGTTCCCCTCAAATGCAGCTGTGGTGCCATTATTTGTACTGTTTCTTAATAGTTGCCTTTCTTTACCATTATGGATTAGCCTTTTGTCTATGTATAAGAACACTGGATTTGTAATCACATAAGAACCTATTAAAATGACTTCTGTATTATAACGTACTAACTATTCATCCACATCATTGCTTGTTATCTTCGTCTCCATATTATTATGTATCAAATTCTTTTCCATATCATATTTGACTCAAATTCTAGCATGCTAGAAACTGACTCCAATTATTCTGTACTAGCTATAGTCAAATTGCACTAAATGGAATTGCTTATATTGTATCACAGTGGCTACAGGCTCACACAATGCATTATACATGAAACTGATTCACATTATGCTTAGCTAACTAAAGACTTTAATCTTGAAGTGTTGAGCATAAAATGCTATCATTCTTCACTGAACTGGCTCTGGTCACTTGATCATTTTGTACCTGGGATTGCCTCTTACAGGCTGTTATTATTAAAGCAAAATGGCTTTTCCTCTCCTGCAGTTCTACCACTTTCTGTGGAGAGCTGATTCATATGCTAATGAACGAGCTTTCTTATTTCATGGCAGAGCACTGCAACGTTGGAACCTGACCCATGGTGCACCTATAGGATGTCCCCTTCAGTGCAGCAAAGTGCAAAAATGCATTATAAAAAATTCCTTGTGTGTTCAGATAGCAGGTTATGTGCTAGCTTTTGAGCAATCCTTAATATTATCCCCAGAGGTCTTGTTTCTGAATGTTGCTTAAGTCATTAAGAAATACAGCCTTGGTCCCATCTGTAGTAGGAAGCATTCAAGGCCATATTGCCAGCTTTGCTGAGGTCTCTCAGGGTGTTTTTGATGTGGTTGTCCCTGGAAGGAGATTAGGAGTTCAGTGTGGCAGGTAAAGAAGTGAAGACTCTCCCTGTTACAGATAGTTTTTAGCCCATGAAACAGTCCATCTCCACAGGGCAGACATTTGCTCTGCTCTGACCGACACCGACATTGCTGCATCCTTGATTTTGGCTTCTGCCACAAGTCGGTCTCACAGTAACCTCAGGAAACGCACTTCTTACAAGAAGCACCGGGCCAAAAATTGTTGCCTGTCATCTGCTGCACTCTTAACCCCCCAAAACTTCAGGGCATCTGTGAAGACAAAGAATGCCACAGAGTCAGGAGCAGCATATGGAGAGGATTGTGGAGCCTGTGTTTTCTTCTATCCTTACAAGCATGTTTCTCCTTGCAAGCATGATGCTTTGGTTCAGACTTTGTACACCTAATGGTTTGTAATTCAGGGGCTTGCTTCAGAATTGCCTTGTCTTCTTGGGTAAAAGGATTGGACCTGTGGTTTTTATTTACATGAATGAAGTCAATAAAAGTGTTTTGGGCAATGTAAACCATATGTAACTACAGCATTTAAAAATGTCACGTAATTGAATTATAAATTCTATTTATTTAATATTATTTAATATACTCATTTTTGCAATTTCAAAATGTATTTAATTATTTTTCCAGAATGGTTGTGAGAGCTCTATGAAAGGAAAAACGTTTAAGTGAGCAGTTCAGGACCATATAATAATCTGTACTATTAAATGAACAGTAGTAGCTAAGTCAGTTAATGATTAATACTTAAAGCCAGTTGAGCTGCTGAGATGGGGCAAGAGTTGCAGTATTGGGACCTTTAAATGTGTCCTTTTTCAGGAAAATAAACTCAGTCCCTGGATAATCAAATCACAAAAGGGGCAGGTGATGACCTTCATTCCATTTGAATGGCAGAACTAAATTTAACTGTATTTGCCATTTTTTTTTGACTGACAAAGATTGCAAATGTCAGTTCATGGCTCTGAAGGGTCTGCAAGTGCACAAGCTGAAAGCTGGCATTTTACAGTGCCAATGTTTAATCCCTGTCAATGTACAATACAACAAGGTGCCCAACTCCTACTAATTATTCCTGTTTATTTAAAGGTACAGATTAACATGCAGACTTGAATTGTTTGCTTGAAAGGGTGTGGGGCTTTTTCCTCCCTCACAGAACTTTAGTGTCTATTTACTATAATAATAAAAAAACATTTGGGTATAACTAAAAGAGAGTAGTAAGTGCTGCTTAAAATGCAGTTGTTGGACCACTTAGATGTAATTTCATGTGGCTCAAAAAAGAAAAAAAAGCAACTAATTTTTTTGCTACACTCATCATTTTTTGTGATGGAAGTACCTGATGAATCAGAACACAGAAGCAGATTGCAACCAATGTGCTTTTGTGTAAGGCAAAAATGTTTCAGAACCTGCAAATAACCTGGTGTCTTATTGATGACTTACTGTTTAAAAGGAGTGGAAGGGAAAAGAAAGGAAGTCTAAAGGCTTTCCAACAAAAAAATGTCTGAAGAACGTTTTACTGAAGCATTTTCATTTCCATCAAAATACTAATGTAGATCTGAGCAATGGAGTTATCCTGTGCAATGTTGACAGGATCAGAATGAGACCCAAAATGTGGAATGAGACCTCCTTCAGGCATTGTCATGGTTTACCAAAACAGGCACTTACTTTATTTTTCTGCTTTCAACTTATGACCTGCTCCTTGCTTGCACAGAAAATAAAAAATGCTCATTTAAATCATTATATATACTCACACTAACTTGCAATTAGTGAGATTAACATCTTTACATACGGATTTGTACCTAAGTATCCTCTTTTTCAGTCCTACTCTTCTGTCAGTCACGCCTCATCATTTACAAAAGGTTACTAAGGTAGTAAAGCTTGATTAAACCCTATGTCCTCTGGGGGAAAAAAAAAAATACTTGTTTGATGGAGACATAGCTTTATTCTTTAAATTACAAAGGCAGGCAGACAGGTGACTAATTTCTGTTTAAAAGCATCACGCTGTTACAATCACTGCATCTTATTTCTAACACTTCTACATTTCTTATCATTCCAGTTAAACCAAGGCATCTATGGTTTAGAGGTTTTATGGGGAGTTGTATGTTTAGTGTCCTGGTGGTAGAAATATTGCAAGAGCTACACCCTTTCATTGAGCAGATGATGCCCATCTATTTGCCATGCATATGCACTGAAGGGAATAGCACAGATTCCTGAACCACATTCCTTTTCTGTGCCCCAGTGGTATGGCTCTGATTTTCAAAGACCCTTTGTTCTTCAGGGCTCAAAAGCTATAAAAGAGAAGGTGTATGCCCTCCTCCTATGGGCAGCAGTACCCCAACTCTGTTCATGCCACCATGTTGTGGGGAAGTACTTTGATGTAATTTTGGCTTTTTGGAGGCCAGTTCCTCTCTGATCTCCTCTTTATATGGAAGCCAAAATTCTGCAGAGTGCTCATGCAGAGCTGAGCCTGAAAGAAAGGATTAATCCAAATGAAATTACTCACATGAAAACAATGGGGGGAAATTACAGGTCTGTGTTTGGTATGTATTCAGAGAATAGGAAATGTCACCAAATATCTTTGTGTCATTCACATTCTGTTCAATATCCTAAAAATATTTAGATTCTAGGCAAGAGAAAAAATCTAAATGACCACAATGTGAGTTCTCATAGATTTTCACTGTTCCATTTAGTGACTTTATTGTCCAGGTTTCTTAATAGGCAGAAGTTAGTCAAAATCCTAAAGTAAATAATGTGTTATCATGTAAGTGGTAAGTCATAATGTAAGCAAAGTAAAAATATACAGGTAATGGAGCAGTACTTTCCCTTTATGAGAAATTTATTGAGCATTCTTAAAAAATAGTTCAGGGGAAGAATAAGTTGGAATTTCATGGATTTTCCTTTTTTGTTACTAATAAATTACTGCTTCTGCCCCCCACATTGACAAGCAGCAGATGTTTCAACACAAACTCCATCAAAGTTAGTAATTTTGTCCTCTCTCTTATCAATGTTTCAGTCACTCTGAGGACGACATGCATCAGGAAGTAAGTAAGCACCTATCTATAGGGGCATCACTCAGTCATGCTTAGACAATTATCACTGCAAAACACACTTCAGACTGATCAATAATTGCTTTCCCTGTCAAATTTCTGGATGTCACAAGCAGCACCAAAGAAAGGGATCAGACCAGTGCAAAGCCTTGTCTAGACAGGTAGATGAGATTGCTTTTCGTCCTAACAGAGGCAGGAGGGTGCAGCAGTGATCTACAGCAAAGCCTAGCAATGCACCCATCGCCCTTTTTCCTGCAATGGGCTTGGGCAGACTCAGGTTGTGTGAGCAAGGAAAATCCCCTCTCCAAGGGAGGACACTTTATAATCTGAAAAATGCAATATTAGGAATAGCTTGGAAGTGCCAGTTTTTTCCCTGACAAAGTTTGTTCTGACATAGGCCAGAAAGTTGTTATTTTCAGATGGATTTACAGGGATCAGTTCTTAGATTCCCTTTCATATCACCGTCTTTCCCCTTTATCTTTTTAAAGCTTGGATAGACTGAAGGCCTTCTGTCTGATTCACTTATATCTGTGCTTGCAAACCCCAGGCCTGTGATGAGGAGAGGATACTTGTTTCCAAGAGAGAATATTTTGAAAAAACAGTGAGTTTGTTCACAGTCCTCTTTTGACATTCTTCTTCTTTATAGAATATATCTATATAACTGTTTGTCACTGAAGAGAGTAAACCTGGGCAATAGAAGAAACCTACAGATTTTCTTGGACTGAAAGCTCAGGTAAAATGCGTCTGATGCCGGAGGAAAAAAACATGAAGGTGTAATACAAAAATGATACGTTTATCTCATTTCTGTAATTGTGAGGTCTTTTACTTCGAGGCATAACGAACTATTGCAAAACCAGATGCACCTTCCATTTGCTAGTACGTACCAGTGAGGAGTAGTAATGATAAAGCCTTTTTCTCCCCCACTGCTTCAGTGCTGTCTATCCCACAGTACTCCTGAGCAATTCAGTAAACTTGATATACTGAACACTAGTCATTTCAAGAAGGTGTGCTTCAGCTGCTGCTTGGTTCACATTCCTGTTCAGTTGATTCTTGATTGAGAAATAGAGGGAGTCCTACAGAAATGTTAGTATTTGTTCTAACAGCATGAGTGCCAGAGGACTTCAGGATACACTGTGAGACTGCCAGCTGTATTCAGCACCATAATAGGCTTTTCATTACTGGCAGAAATAATAAAAAAAGTATAAATCAAAAAACTATTAAATTCTTATTAACATGATTGAATTTAAGTGAACAAAGAGACTGCTAGCACTAAAGATGCATGCGTTGTAAAGATGGTATAGCAATAATCTTCCTCAGTACACACATGCACTACTTCAAGAGAACCAGCAGAATTGTGAGCTTTTAGTTTTCTTCCCCATTAAGTATTTGATCTTGGATCTAAGTCTGTGAACATGAGTGAAAATCTCCCATTCTGTTGACAAAAGCTTTTTTGTCACCCTGCTTTGGTCTGTGGTAGCTCAGTGCCCTACACTTTCTCAATGGAACAGCAATGCAGGTATTCCTCAGCCAGACCCATCTGTTTCTTTGAAACATTAATGTTAAGTAAGCTACTGTAAGGTAAAGGTTTTTGCCAAAGCTTGGATTCTTTGGCAGTGACACATCCATGGCTAATGAGTAATCTTTTTTTTTTTTTTTTTTTTCAAATAGTAGATATAAGCTTTCAATAAGCCTACAGAAGTTGAATGTAACTGGTTCTTTTGCAGAAGTTCGTATGTTTCACTTTTCTCAAAAGTGGAAATGAAAAAATTGGTCATGAAGCAGAATTGTTCTGTGCCTAAACATGGGCTTTAAGGCATAAGAAACTCATTTCAAGATCAGGTCCTGCATGTTTTAATAGTATTAATAAGAGTTAATATTCAAAATACAGCTCCTCCCAACTAAATACAGACAGGAGGCTCATTTTCATAATTCTTTCTTTAATTGCATTCTTTCAGTTAGCATTGCAAATAGTTGTGTCTGTGTTCCCACTTAGCTTAAAGGAGCTCCAATTTAAAGTGTGCTATCACAAAATCTGTTCTTTTTAACACTGATACTGCTTGTTCTGATGTGCAGTAGATCTTGCATAATATTGGAAAACCTCTATGTGGTTAAAAATTCTTGAAGCCTCAAAAACAGGTTAAAAGGTATCTTAGTTGTCTCAAGTAAGTTATGAACACTACCTAGGCATCTACCTCACAATGCAATCCTAAAAATCTTACCTTGTATGTCATCAAACTAAAAAAAGATTGTCCTCACCTTGCTTCAATTTAAGTAGTTCTGAGAAGCTGCACTTGTGCTTTTGTGGCTGTTCAAAAACCTCTTATTCTTAGCCTGTCTAAGCAATGCACATCTCAAGCCATTTCAGGATCTACAAATAATATCCTTTTTTCTCTTCTCACTGGATAAACCAGTGCATGCTTACAAAATCAAGTTTAGTGTAAAACATGGAGCATGTTTTTAAGCACAACCATGAAATTTGTGTTTAAATGGTTTTCATATTCCTTTACCCCAGGTTTTTGTCTTCATAGATTCAAAATCACAACTCTAACTCCTGGAAGAACACCTTATCAATGTCTCCTAATGATGCTGTTCACTTCGATATTATGATTAAGTCCCACTGTGGCAGGTTGTGTGTGTGTTTGTGTGTTTGATTCCCAAGCATAGTGGACAAGACTGGAGTGTGAGTCTTGGCATGCATACTTTACTCCATGAGCTGTGTACATCCCATGCATGAAACTGTCATTCAAGAAAATCCTTCATAGTGTCAGTAAACCTGACCGTCCCCAAGTAGTCAATGGGTTGCAGGTGTGCATGGAAGGGTGGTGCGTGCTTGAGTCACACAGGACAAAGAAAAGAAAAAAGCCTCTCAGCTCTTCTGCTTCCTTAGAGAACTGTCATGAATTTCTAGCCTGTGATTCAAGTGCTCTTGGTGGCTCGTTTTCCACTTCTAAAATAGGTAATAGCAGGTAATTCAAAAGCATTCCTAATAACAGTTGCATTCAGTTGCCTAAACAGGGCTCTCTCCTTCTCTGAGAGAATCTGTCAGGAGCTGCAAACTGAAAAGTTACATGTATGAGTACATTCTCTCCATGTGCTCGTGAATAGATCACCGTACTAGTCAGAGTTTCTTCTTCTCTGACTGGTTTAAAGGAAAGAGTGGTTTCTCTTTAATTTTTGAAAGATAGCACTCCATAATTCTGCATTCTTCCCATGTGTTCTAGAGAGAACAAAGGTGTTCCTATGAGGGATATGCAACTTGAACAGGAACATTTCAACTACTAAATGGTTTCCTGGAGCTTCACCTAACCTCATTTACTAGATTAAATGCCATAGAAATTACCTATACACTTTCGAAAATTTTATTTCTGTGAACTGTGTTATGTGGAGGCACAAGAGAAGTTTCTGTTTGGTTTGGGGGTTTTTTTTGGTGGTTTTTTTTTTTTTTTTTTTTTTTTTTTTTTTTTTTGTGTTTGTGAGCGTTATGTTGATTTACAAGTGTGTTTTTTTAATTACCATAGAAGTGTCAGAGAACGTCTTCATTATCCCAATTAAAAAAAAATAAAATCAGAATTAGAGTGTAATTAATCTTCCTTGAAGACATTTACATCTAAATAGCAGTAACTGATCTAATGATCTCAAATTTACTGTGCTACAATGAATGTAGATCATGGAACAAAGAATAGTTTGGGAAAAAAAGGATTAATATTTATACAGTGTCATTTTTTCAACAAAGACATCCAGAATTATTAAGTATGTGTGTATATAAGAAGGAGTTTCTGCAATTAGGAAGGCGTTCCTGTGGTACTTGTTTATGTCTTAGGATCCAACGAAAACTATTTTAGTTGTATTTCAGAGAGCAATCTTATTTGATGAAGGAAAAGTACAAGTTTGGGGTTTTTTGGTTTTTGTGTGTGTGTGTGGGGGGGGTGTTTGTTTTTGGGTTTTGTTTATCTCTTTCTTTTTTTTTTTTTTTGGGGGGGGGGATGGGCTGGGTGTCAGTTTTACTGATGAATATAGAAGCTCTGCTTATTTTCCCTGTACCCGCTGAAACCTTGTCTGCTGACGTCGGGAGCGCAGGTTCGGGCTCGAACAATTCCTGTCA
Organism: Cettia cetti; assembly: GCA_013401135.1. Taxonomy (NCBI): domain Eukaryota; kingdom Metazoa; phylum Chordata; class Aves; order Passeriformes; family Sylviidae; genus Cettia; species Cettia cetti. The sequence continues at coordinate 28,472 of VZUI01034519.1, read as the reverse complement.
GACGCGGCTCCCTGGGATAGCGGCGCTTTCCTCGCAGTAAACAGCGGCATCTAGAGGCTGCTGGCGGGTACTGCACGGCAGCCGCAGCTCGGGCAAGCCGAGAGGGGCAGAGCCTGAGGACGCGCAGCTGCCCTAGAAACTTTCTATCCCATTTGCTTTTCAGAGTATCGCTGAATGCATTCTGCTTTTGGGACATCAGGCATCCTAGCACACTGCCGCAACAGAGTGCTTGGATGCCTTCAGGCTGTTCATTTCATCATGGGCGTTTAAAGAAATTAGGCTAGCATCCACTATTAGTGTGATACCTAGATTTTGGTTCTGTTAGGGTGACAAAATATTATGTGAAATTTCCATGATAGAAAATCAGGAAATAGCCTGTACATCATGTAATTTTGAAAAGTGCATGTTTTAATAGTTACCTTTAGTTATTTGTGCTTCTTATAATGTAATTCAAATTAAACTAAGAAATTTATAGAAAGTATTTTTAAAACCTGACTAGATCCCCCCAAAAATTCTCAATTCATCAAATAATTGTTTGAACACTATGGTAGGAAGCAATGTCTGTGGAAGGTTATAAAAGAGAGGCACATTGTGAATGTCATCTTATATTCACAACTTGACATTACTAGATTTCCATCTCCCACCTTAGATGAAGTGAGAAACAATTAACAAAAACCCATTTCACCAAAAGGTGATGTTATACATGTCTCTCTCCCTTTTCTTAATAATTCAGTTCTGCCATTTTACAGGCAAAACAATTGATAAAACCTTTTTTATTAAAACAAGCAAACCACAAACCAATATTACCTAACCAACCAGATGAAATATAAATAACTATATATAAATAAGAAAGTGCTTGGAAATTTGTTATTGTTTGTTTTAACTGAAGTTGTAGGGTTTTTTTCTGTCTAGACCCTAAACATCTTCACATTCTGCAGTTCTCTGCTATCCCTGCTTTGCCAAAGAAGGACCTATTCCACTTCCATTTGTCAGTTTCATATTATTTTTCTAGAATTTAAATATCTAAGACTGTGTCTAATTTCAGTCATGGGTCAGGCAAGAGTGCAGTTTGTATAGAACTTGAATGTAAGAGGTGCATTAAGATGTAACTCAACATCTGTTTTACAAAGGAGCTGCACTTAAAAAGTATCATTGCTTAATGAGGCTATACTTTTAATTAAATGAATTAAAAGTTGTGATATGAAATAAAATCAAGCAAGACACAAGACATAAATGAATTACAGCAAAGTTTTCTTAAAGCTATCAAGTTAACTACTTAGGTAAAATCTTTGATAGGACAATACTGGCTAAAAAAGGCAATTTTCCTTTTATAATGCTGTTATTTTGGAATAACCATTCCATTTTGAAGGTCAATATCACTAACATCCAACGGTAAGCTTATATTAATTTGGGTGCATATTATGGGAGTACTGTTTTTATTACGATAGTGACCGAGTTCATGAAAAATGCTGCTGCACCCAGTGCATTATTATCTGACAAGGAAAGTTGCAAACATTTGCAGGAATGAAGCTAAAGGAAAGAAGATACCTGTCAGATGATGCTTTTCCTATTCTAGCGACTCTCTCATAAAGTTTTATGATAAGGACAATAGGATCACAATTTCATTGTGATCAAGTAACAGTAGTATTGGTAAAATAATTAAAAATACTGTTTCAAACCTCTTCATGTAACAAAAAAAGACCTTGCTTTCTCAGGTAAGGAGGAGACCACAGAGTTGATGGCAGAGGGGGGTAGGGGGGATGGAGGCAGTGCACACCATGTTATTCCTGAGGAGACAAAGACCACAACCTTGCAGGGATAGGTGCCTCATCAGTTAAAACTCCAGTGGATTTGGGTGTTTGCTTGGTAAATGCAAGGAGGGAAAAAATGTGTTGCCTCAGTTGCACAGAACCCTTCTTATTTCATCCACCCTTTTTTTTTATTTTCAGACAGAAGAACACTCCTGCACAGAGCTCAAGAGGCCACATATGCAGCAGTGGGTAAGTTTCTGCACATTAGTGCTTCTAACATGCTCACTAATGTTTATACATCTCCAGAGGGCTTTGGTGTAGGAAGACAGTTGCTCTAGTAGGGATTCTGGAGGTGAAGTGTGAACTCTAATGAAAGAAGTGAAAAAAGCAAACAGCTGGGCTTCCTATCTTGAGATAGCTAGGAAAATGGAAGCAGTCTATAGGAGCATCAAATGGGAAAATGTGATCTCTTGCAGTAGATACTACCTTTTTTTTTTTTTTTTTTTTTTTTTTTTTTTTTTTTTTTTTTGGAAGAGAAGGAATGCTTTATGCAATTTAGCTGTAGAAGACACATTTAAGAAGTACTCGGTAGCAAAAGATGTAGGAGTATTCTGACAAGAAAGGGCTGTGGTCACAAAGGCCAAGATTGAAGCAAGAAACAAAGGTAATCCTGAGAAAAAGGATATGAATTAGGAAAAAAAAAAAAAAAAAAGGAGAAAGAAAGCAGCATCTGCGTAAGTTTGTAAAAATTAAAATAGGATTTTTTAGTGGTTATACTTTTATGCTCTATTGCCGGGTTGATGGGAATATTTACATTTTATACATGCTGTTATTTGATAGTATCACAGTGAAGTTGCAGGGTTGTCATGTTGTCAGTCGCCTGATGCCTTGAGCTCTATTGCCCTTAGGGGGTGAGGCACGGCTAGATTGTCTCAAGCTGTCCCCACCAAATACCTTCAGTGCTTGAAAAAATGGATTCTGTGCTCAGTGGAATACATCACACAAATGCAATTGATCCAAGTGTGAAATCTCAAAGTGAAATTCTTGCTGCTACTACTTTCCAAAATGCAACTTCTGCACAAAATTAGTTTTGTTTGCCCCTTACTAATGAGTATTTGTGTTAAAGTGGGTAGGGATGTCTATGAATTATCAGCATGCTAAGTGTCCTGTAATCATCTGCACTACTTCCCTGTTATATGAAATGTTGAGGTGTTGTTTCTGTTCATAGAGTGTTTATTTTTCTGGAGAGAAGCCAGGAATTTCCATTTCCACAAGTATAGTTCACTGGTAGAAATACTTCAGTCATTTATGAATTCATTTTTGGGAGAGACATAGTGCAATTTAAAATACTGTAGGAAGGAACAACCCTGACAAATCACATTTTTACCTGCTACACTTAGTTTTTACTTTTTCAGTAATAGTTAATTACATGCCGTATTGAAAATCCTCCACTGCAATGACAAGCAGCTGAGAAGCAGCAGGAGTTTAGGAAGCAAATACCTGTCCTTACATACCAATTCATGGAACTTGGAAGCTCTCTTATAGACAGCAATATAGATGAGGGTAAAGAAGATAGTGAGAACAAGCTTTAGCTGATGGTGTCAGAGGATTGCTGCTGGATCTGTCTATTAAATGTGGATTCCCAGTCTTGGACTAGATAATCACACTGAATTGATAGGATAGCACAGCTTGCAATGGCAGGAATATGTTTGCTGAAAATTTATGTCAAAGTTGCCTTGGAGCTGCCAGCCTCATACCAATATAAGATTTCCTTGTCTGTAGAGATGAATTTTGTCATAAACGTCTGGAGACTTACCATTTCTGACAACTGCTGGTCGGCTGTAAACCCATTTGAGACCACTGCCATGCCACCCCTAACACCAGCCCAGCATTAACCAAAATGTAGGCCACAATAAGAGTGAGGCAGGAAGCCATCTTATGGTTTGAGGGCATGAAAAGCTTCATATTCGCAAGTGACAGCTTTTAAAGCAGCTTGTACCTGTTTAAAATAGAAAAAAAAAAACCTTTTTTTTTTTTTTTTTTTCCCCTCTAAGGAAAAGGCCCAAGCTTGCTATTGTGTTTTGTTGGCAAAGTATGCTGTATTAGGAAGATTTTGCACAACCACAGATCTATCTATGAATGTGAGAGTGCTTGCATTCCTGCTCTTCACGTTGCCAATTTTAGAGCATATATGTGCATTAATAATTTTAAAAACATATAAACTATGGAGATTTACATTTAGACTTTCAGGCTTATGCTTGATTTCCATCAATACAAGGAGCTCTCTTTTGTGGTTTTTTTCTGCATATTTTTAGTTATGTGAGGCTCAGACAAACTGAGCCTCTCTCAACCTTTAGTCAAAGGCAGCAGCACACTCTAGCATGTCTTCAAGCCCTCACAGTTCATCTCCTAGTTAAGGACCTTGCTGGAGTTCTCTGTGATTCTCATCTAGTCTGTATATTCAGATTTCTTTTACAAATTAAAACACGAAGTGAAGAAGAAGGGAAAAAGAGTGGAGAAGTTGATTTTCTGCTCTGAAGTTGAGCCTTCAGCAAACCCATTCACTCAGAGAGTAATGGAAATCTAGAGTGGAAATACCCAAGGTTTATATTCCCACATGCCAGTGGGATTCTGTTTCTGAACATCAGATTCAAAGTCAGTGGAGAAATGTCATGATCTTCTGCATGGGCTCTCTGAAATCTGAATTCTTTACATAGCATATTATTTGTAGAGAGGAGCCCTGGTGGAGCTTCCCTCTGCATTTGCACAGTAAGACAGCAAGCAACTAAAAGAACCCCAAGAGAGAACAAAAGGACAAAACCAAAGCAAACTTAAAAAAAATGTTGCTTAGCAATGCATCCTGTACCACTGCGGGGGGATGGTCTTTGTCACAGATGTTTACATGTTGTGAGTAGAATTCATTGAAAAGCAGAGAAACATTTGCGCAAAGCCAAAAACATAAATAAATGGTGAATTGCATTTCTTTCAGCACTGAAAAGACACAAGTAAAAATGCATGTATACATCATTTTTAAAAGTTACTAATTTGGAAATTAGATGGGTTTTGTTTGAGTATTTTTTCTTTTTAAAGATTTTTCTTACTTGTCCTTTCTACTCCTACTCTGTTTTTGCCCTTTGGTTCAATGCACTGAAGGATAATTCTGTAAGGGTTTATTTTTTATATTTGAAACTTTGGGCCTATGAAAGCGTCAGAATGGTAAAAGAAGAAATATTTAACTTAAAAAAAGGAGTGTTGGAAAACTGGCCAACTAGAAAAATTTCAGGGTTTAATATTTCTTTTGGTGCTTTCACGACTTCAGAATTTTAAGAAACTGAGAAACTGGAAGAATGGAAAAGGTAGAAAAAAATCCATCAACATTGCTCATATTATTGAATTTAATTGCAAGGAGCAGGAAAATAAAAGACATAAACTGAGGATTTTTACATTAATTATTGTCTAAAAATATTTTAAGGATTATAGCTTAAAAAACTGTTAGGAAAAACTTTAAGTCTGTATCAATTGTCTGCATTCTTCTAGGTGTTTTTTTTTTTTTTTGGTTTTGTTTTCTAGAAATGTCTTGCCTATTTAGACATCTTCTTTTCCCCCATTTATGGTTGGCTTCCTTTGCAGCAGACTGCTGCAGACCTCATTCCAAATTGAAGACAGTGTACTTTTTATACTTTCCCTTCTGGTACAGCAAATTCAAATGATAAAAAGCCTTATCATGTGTATATGCAAACACAGTACATGAAACTCAGGCATCATGCATATTAGTTTTTCTCATGGACTGATTGGTGCCATGCTTTAGGTTACAGGTTTCATAGTTTCCTGTAAGGTACATTTCCTAGTGCAGCATCACATGGTGTCCAAGGTATATTTCACAGCTTTTTAAAATTCCATTTTATTTTAGCATTTTATCAGGTATAATGCATAGAATTTTTTTATAGCAAACTCTTGCTATGAACACTTTACAACATAAACTTGCATATGAAAATATATAGAGATGGCAGGGCATAGATGAGGCAGGAGGTAGAGAATATTTTTAACCTCTAACATTCTCAACATTTGGTGCAAAACTCCATTTATTTTATAGTGGAATTTGTATGTGTCTTCCAAGGATAAAAAAGAAAATTAATTTAGGCACAGAAAGTGTCATATTTCGGCTTGAATATTACAAGGCAGAGACACCTTGCTGTTTGTGCCATTATAGATAACTATGATCTTTTATCACCTTAGAAGGAACCCTTCTGAGGAATAGAAATCCTCAGTACTTTACTGATCTGTTCTTAAACAAGCAGTCTTCTGCTTCATGGCTGCACAAGTGAATGACATTTTACGATGTAAGAAATGTGAGAGAAATACACATAGGATTAGTTGCTTGTCCCATAATAATCCCTTAAATTCTTTTAGCCTTTCCTACCGCTCACCACCATGTCATGGTGACATGTTAAACAGCCTGAGTTACTTGTTTGTTCACAGTTTCCATGAGCAGTGTGTTTTTCTGAAAGGCTGTGCTGGACAGCAAGGTCAAAAGCTGCTGCTTTGTTTTGTCCTGGATTTTGCACCCTCTGAAGGGAGACAGAGATGGTGTTATCTCTGTGAGTGAGTTTAGAGGCTTTGCTGGGCAACCTTTGGCAAGTGCAGGGTGGAGCAGGCAGGGAGTCTGCAGCTGGCGTGCGAATCAGCGAGAAAGCAGAGAGCACACAGAGGTGACAGAAAGGAAACTTTCAGAGACGGTCAGAGGAAGTGTGCTGCAATCCACTGTGAAAACTGCAGGATGGAGGACAAGGTCAGAAAAAAGGATGGGCACAGTGGATAAGGGAGAGATTTGTTTTCAAGCAGTTTAGGCTCCGTTCCCCAGAAATTTTCCTTGTCCTATCCTGTGACCTAATGAATTATGATTTTTAACACTAAAAGCCCTGTTTTGTGCTTTCATATAAGGAACAATATTGGCACACCTACCTCATGTCTCTGGCTGACTCAGTGTCACATCACATTGACTTGCAATTTTCACAATGAACAGCCTCTCAGACACAGGACAAGAGGAAAGACTTACCACACTGTCAGTCTATATCCAGAAGAACTGAAGTGAAAAAAACCTTACAGTTTCCCAAAACAGGGAAGGGGATATGAAGGTAACATTTCTGAACTGGATGTAGCTTGGAGTATTTCTCTTCTAGTGCCAAGTCAGCTGCTGCTGGGAGCTTATTAACCTCTGTGTATGGCTATTGAGGAATGAATTCCTATCAGTTTACAAGGCATAGAAAATGTTATAAGGCAGAAGATGGAAAAAGACATGATAGGACAAACTGAGAGCAGTCTGAAGGGCACATCTTTTTATTAAGCCTGCTGAACATTGCCTCCTGTAATAGCAGGCTGCAGATCTGTTCTAGTTGCTAAACTACGACAAGATCTTTCCAGGTTTTGTAAATAACCTGGTGTTTCTTTCCTCCATTACAGTAAATATACTGTATATGTGCAAACAGCTTATGTTTAGGACTGGGCCTTAGACTTTCTTTACCCCCCATCCCCTATTTTCCCCATGGCTGCGTGTTCTTTGGCACAAACAACACTACTAATTACATAATAATAGCCTGATATTGACATAAATTTTATCCAACCATTTCTAACTGTCTTTGAAAAGTTAGAAATGTGAATAAAAGGGCAAATACACTCATAAAACCAAAAGGGAGTCAGTCAGTCGTCAATCACAAAAAAGAGGTTTATACAGGAAAGAAAAATACTTGCTTTCAGTAACTTTGCCCCTACCAAAGTTAAGTATAACTAGTTAGATAATGACAGTGCTATTATTCTAAATTGAATATGGATTTTTGTAAATGTTGGAGGAAACCACATGGGAAATAACTAGAGAGAAAGAGACTCAGTTCCCTGGTGATGTATCCTGAAATGTCCACAAATATCTTGAGACAAATTATCTATGCGTCATCTTCTTGTGTTTATCTAGTAAAGCTGTCTTCTCTCTTGACTTCATTTTTTCATCTCTTGCACATCCCCCCCTCTTTACCACAGTTCAGGTGGAGAAGCACAGGTTTGTAAAGGATTTTTCAAGGAAACAAGTCAGATGATTATTCAAAGCATGAAGCATTTCTTCCACTTGAGCACAGTAAGCTCAGAAGGACTTTTTTGCTGCCTGCCAGGGGACTGAACAGACCTGTGCCATGATTTCAGGGGCTTCAGAGAATAGGTAGGTGCAACCAGCACAGGTTTTTCCCTCCAGTGAGTGCAACAAAAAATAGTATTTCTTGTAGAAAAGTTTTGGACCTTGACTTCAAAGTGGGACATAATGCAACGTCCTAACATCCCACAGGTCTCCAGGAAGGAATTTAGGAAGAAAGTCCATAGGTTGACTGGACTGTAAACTGAATTGACACGCCTGTGTGTACTTTGGTGACTTGTGTGCATCCCATTTATCATAACTTTACTTCTTTTTGCATATGTAGTTATCTTACACATTTTTAAAATTATTTTTAATTGATATTATTATAAAATTTCAGGGGTTTTGTGGTTTAGAACAACCCTCTTCAGGACCTATTTTGCTGGTACATTAAAAATAAACCACTTTTCACAAAGTGTTGTTATATAAAACTGAAGTAAAGCAGTGAAAATTCAGTTGGATAAAACTGAAGACAAAAAACCAAGAGAACAAAGTTCTTTTCTTCAGTACTAAACAACAAGATAGCCTGTGTGATTGTTTCTCAGGGTTTTGGAGTAGTCTCTCACCTCTGTCAACTGAGCTGTGGTGATGCTTTCACAGATAACATGAAAACATGTTATCACTGAGTAATTTCTGACCTTATTCAAAGATATCTCTTTCTTTACTTTATTCATCAAAAAGCTCTGTGCACTGTAGTGCAGCACCCTTGGTGCTTGCAGTACTTTGTTGCTGGTAAGCTGAATCTCCAGCACAACAGTAGGTAGCTACTGATCAATAGCAACCGAAGGTGACACATTTCTAGAAGATGCTGGCTGTGAGCTTCTGAGCCCTCTGGAGAATGAAGTTTGGCATGACACACACCCAGAATCTTAAACAACCTGTTTTATCTTGATTCTGTAATCATTACTGATCCATGCATCTCTGAAAGCACTCTTTTTCCACAAAGCAGTGCTTACTTTATGAACATCAAAATGGCAGTTTTTAGGGGGAATAGGATTTAAGCAGCAATCACATTCTTCTTCACAGAGCTTGGTACTTGTTACCAAAACTATTGTTTCTATCATTAGCTTTATTACCAGTCTAACTTAATTAGCTAAATGACTTTATTTAGTGGCAAGTTCTCCATACATCTCCACTAACCATTGCATATTTGATGTTAATTTTATTCATATAAATACTCTGGCAAGTGTACAAATTGAGATGGATAGAGGACAGAAAAGGAAGCTGAATGGAGTGGCTCTTTCTACACAGTTTGACCAATAAGTGAAAGAAGGACTGTTTCCTATGATGAATTTTGTTAAACTCTTTATTCTTGAGGCACAAGTGCTAATTGCTGTCAAGAAAAATGTGCTAAGGCAGCAGATAGAAAACAGGTGACACATCAAGTGAAAACTGGTTTCCAGGGAGGAAAGGAGGGAGCATCTACCAGTTGCCTCTGTTTTCACTTACTTACTCTGTAGAAGAACAACTCCAAGGTGTTTTGAGACAGTTGTAGGAATGACTTCAAACATTCTCTCCTGGAAATCTTTTTTCATAAAGGAAATTAGAAGGCTCTGGAGTGGTAACTGTGTTCTCCTAAAGATAGCATAGCATGCATAGCATCACTTGGCATGAGGCTGCCAACATATGACAGTAGATGACCACTAGAGGATTTTATTGTATTTACTGCCAGTGCCATTCAATGACATCCAGTGCTTGATAGCTATCAAAGGGTGGTTTATATACTTTGCTACACTGCTTTGATGGATATTGTCCCACGGCTTTCATTTCTTTTCTTTTTAATGTAACTTGTAATCCCATGACGTTGACTCAGATCAGCTTTATGTAAAAATGTCTTCAGGTTCCTTCGCTGTGTATTTTACTGTTGCTGCCTTACTCAGAGGGTAACAGTTGTGGGTATTTCTGTCTGGATGTGCCTCAAAAACCAGAGTAATGATCCTGTTATAGTTAACTCAGAAAGAAACCTTACCCTCTTGCTGCCACAAGATATGGGTAATTTTTTTGAAGTCCTGTTAAACATAAATTTTGTGCAGATCATCCCTGGTGTATTGGTGGGGGTGTGACCAGGTGTATGTTTTCCACCACTGAGTTATCTGTTTATCTACTTGTCTATACTACGTATAATAAGTTCCGATTGAAAACAGTATCACATCTGTAGAGGAAATGGAAGAGTAACAGTGAGTTTCAGAAAATAGAATGAAAATTTAGAAGTGTAGAAAAAAACTGGTCTGGACCACCTGGAAGTGTCACGCAGATCAAGCCCACTTTCTTGGAGTTATGTCATGTGCAGACAATAGGGGTTTGGAACCCCCAACTCAGGTGAATTATTTGAGACATCTGTGGTTTGTGCACAGGTCTTCCTGTGAAAGGCCTTTCTATTTCATGGAATCAAACTTTCCCTGGACAATATCCAGTCAAGGCCTCTCACACACCAAACGCTCATCCACTGTGCTTAAAACACTCAACTGAAGGACTAGCAGCATGGAAAACTATAATGCAAGACAGTGACTGAGCAGGAAAGACCGAGAACCCTTTTAAAGTTCTTTCAGTGAGACTCTGATGTACTCAGATGCTATTTTAGTAGAAAACCCGTAATAGTCAGTTTTAAATATTCTAGTGTTTTGTCTCCACACATTGTGCCTCTTAAATTGTAGCAGAATTCTTCCGTTTTGCAGCTGTTATTGTAATTAGCAAACTAGATGGTGTTTGCTTTTAACCCATGAATCATAGCTAATTGCTTAATGCCACTGCCATAAACATGTGCTTTATTGATATCTTAAGCCCTTTCATTGTGTGAACACCTTTTCATCTCTCGAACATTCCTCTGCTAGTAGCAGTCACTTATTCCTACCCAAATAAATTGCTTATAAAGCAGCTCTCAACCTACCTGAGATGGCTAGTAATCTGTGAGTTACTTAGGAAGTAACTTTTCTCAAACCTTTGTTTATGTGTTAAGGGCCTATTCTAGCATTCCTCTTCTCTAAGACTGAAGTTGAACCTGAAACTTTACATGTTTTGCTATTTCAGGGGAAATTAAAAATAAACCAAAAAACAATGCAGACAATTTATCTCCTCTCTGAGATTCTTTTCCACTACCAGTGCTGAACAGTTATGTAAATTTAAAATAAAATTAAAAAAAAAAAAAATCTGCTGCATGTCACCTTTGGTGATTGCATTTCATTGGCATCTGAACTTATCCTTCTGCTTATAAAGGAGATTAGACACTTTGATATGAATGAAACACAGATAAAAGTTGTTGTTGCTACCAAATCATATTCATATACCTATCTGGTGAAACTCCACTGTGTTTTTTTTCACATTTCAAGAGAGTGAATTTAATCTAATACTTTGAAAACCATTATTAACTTGAGAAGGATTTGAAATAAAATACTTTAGTATTTACAAATACAATGCATTGGTCACTGATAAAAAGGAAACACTCTGCACAACTATGACATTTCACCTACCTCTTCATGTGGATGAGAGGCAATCAGAAATGGATACCTTGAATCTGCATCTCTATGTGCCTAACTATAATTGCATTATAATAGTGTGTTGAAATACAGATCCTGGGCTGGATATAAGTGCAGTACAATTTTGTTCTTTTTCAGGTCATTGGGGAGACTGATAAGGATCCAGAGAAGAATTTATGTACTGCAATACCTAATTTTTGGAAATCTGCAGACAAACTGTATTTTCACCTTTTTCCAATACATTGGTAAAGGGAGGCGTCCCAGAAACTTGCAAGCCAGTCAGAGAGTCACTTGAAATATTAAAGCTTTTTGAAAATACTGAGGGTAGAGAAAGGTATTAAACCCTTACTCAAGGAGACATAGTTATTTCTCTGATACAAGAATTCTTTTATGTAAGAGCCTGAGACACCACTTTTACACACTGCTACGCAAAACCCGACAAATAAAAACTGAACAATAAGAAAGTCTACAGAAGAGTCCCAGCCACTCTCAAGCACTAGAGTATTCATCTCAAAGGATGCCAAGGTTAGAGGTGAGGATTCAGTTCTCAGAGTCTCTGTCCTAGGAGACTACTAAGATACTGGATAAAAGTGTTTTGTGTGATGCCATTCAAACACATAGGAGAGTTGGTCACACTGGAAGTCTCTGGTGAGACCAGACATTTAGCAGCCTTAGCAGGGTATAATCACAAAGCAGAGCAGTAGGTTCAGACCTCTATTATGGAGATTGTTAGACAGGGAATAAAGGTTGCTTATAGATGTAGGCAGTTTGCAGTCCAGCAAAAGGTTTCTGAGTAAGAGAGTAAAGCCACAGTGTCAGTGCTTGGTTTGCAAGTCCTTTTGCGGATGTGTCCTAATATGACAAGCACACAGTCACAGCACTTCCCACACCAAAATATGTTTAGAGCAGATCTGTAGCATAGAGTCTAAATTTGTTCTGAATCTTCAGCACTGCCGGCTGCATTTTTTTCTTAAATTTTCCAGATTCCACAAACTTCCAGTGTGAGCTGTTGTTCTGTTAATGTCACATATCAAGGTATGGACAAACCTTTTTTTCTAAAAAGATGAAAAGGTGCTTGTCACAACTGTAAGTAGCTCTCTGTGATCTAAGCAGCACTGAAAAGTGCATTTTCTTTTTCTCCCTGTTTTGTCTGTGTTTAAGCAGACTAAAGAAGAAATGCAAAGAATGTAGGAGACTCTCAGAAGTCCATGTTGCTTGTTAAAAGATCATGAAGAAATATGTAGCAATATTTAGGAAATGACTAATACCTTCTGGAACAAAGCTTTCCCTTTCACTAAAAGTAGTTTCTGTTTTCCTAGTGGATTCTATGAGATGCCAGAAACATGAATTAAATATATGGAAATATTCCAGAATAAAAGTAAGGCTTATCTAAGTCTTCTTAGATCCATCTGTCTTCTCAAAGAGATTTAGTTTCTTTCTTCACCTGAAAAATACCAGGATGAACAACAACAAAATTGTAACAATGAAACAAATACCTAGCAAAATATGAGCAAGAAAGGATTATAATACCTCTGAAGAGCCAAGTATTTAGATTAATTTTTGAAATTCTAGAATTTGTGAAATAAAGAATTATTGCTGCTGTAAGTCTCAAAATAATTTCTAAATGCCTAAAAAAGTTTTTAAATGGAAATTTCATTAAAGAATAAAACTGTTTAAACTGTTCAATCTGGACAAGTTGTCCCACCTCATTCCTTTAGTGACTGAGCTATATATAGAGTAAACATCAGAGCTGAAGGTGTCACAGAATCTTTATTTATATAGATATTCTATTTACTCCTACTCAAATATTCAGACATTTTAATGACAAAGAGCTATAGGAAACAACATACCAAATTTGTACATCATAAAATGGTGCTGTTGAGCTCAGTGGAACTTCCAGGTGTAAAAAGTGTCAGAATTTAATTCCATACCTTTGTCTTCAGATATCACCAGCAGGGAAATTAATTTGGTTTTTTTTTAATTTTTGGAGGACCCACCTAACCATTAGACAGAACAACTAAATGGATCAACAAGAAGCTGCAAATGGGATTTTTCTGTAGCTTTGGTGTTACTGAAAATGTGGTATAACTGCCAAAACTATTGCTTGTGTTGTAGAATAAATTCTCTCCTGGTGTAAAATGATACAATTCCATTGACTGCAATGACATTACACCCAATTTATGCCAGAAAAATATGTATCTCTTTCTCCATTTATCTATAAGCTGATTGCTGTGACTTAATTTCAAATGAATTTTGTTTCTGTTCTTGGTCTGTGCCCTTGCAGCACTTCATTACGTAGAAGGCTAGTTCAGCAGAAATAAATAAATATGTGATTTGCAGTCTCAGCAAATGTCCTAGCCAGGAACAATGGCCTCTCTGCAGTGTTCCAGACTAATTGCCCCCAATTTTCTGCTCTAACCTTCATATGCAATACTATTCTCCTTATTTTTTCCACCTGATCCTCATGCTAAGATTTTGTCCAGTGTCAGCAAGACTTTAACCATCAGCTCTTACATATTCAAATTCCTTTAGAGAATTACTTCCTCTACAGTGATCATAAGAAACATGTATTACATTTAAGAAAGTGCATTACTTAAGAAAAGGCTATGTTTTAAATCTTTCCTTCTTAAGCTCTGGCCCTGAATTTTTGTGTTTGATAGTATACCCTAATATTTATGGTAACAAATGCTGTCATTATAATTGTGTCTTATACTTACTAGTATATCATCATCCAATGTTTTTCTAATTTCACAGTCAAAACCTGCCATCAAATATCATAAGCAGTTTAACTGATATTAGTACAAGTAGGAAGATTTTTGAGCTTATTTTAAGACTGATTGGCAGCAACTTTCTGTCCAAAAACTGAATGCAGTAGCACTAAGTTAATGATAAGCATTAATAAATCATTCTTGAGGTCATTTCTTAGGTACTAAGGACCTTTTGATGATTAGAGAACATTTCTGAAAATTGTTCTGGTCACCTACTTAACAGCCTGTGACTTTGGAAGGCATTAATCCAGAACATTGACTTCATTTTATCATTAAGTCTTCTACATTACAGGAAGTTGTTTGTGAGGCCCATTGGATTCAGTGCTGTACAGGAAGGATGAAATTAAAGAAACTGTAAGTAGTTAGTTTCAATTAGAAATAGGTAGTTCCCAGCTAGTTACTTTGGGAGACACCAGCTGAATTCAACAGAATCAGTTTCCACGGTCCAGCTGCATTTCTGCTGAATGGTTCATCCAGGTGTGGAGCCAGAGTCTATGACCTTTGTGTGCTTATCCACTATGAAAGACCATGGACCATTCTGTTGAATACAATATGTATGTAAAAAGTAAAACAAGTATCTTGCCCTGCTCAGCTCCTGAGCCAATCTGGACTGTGGGAATTCTGTTTCCAGTTCCTACCTTTTGGATCATAACTCTGTCTTCTTTACTGCACCATTAAAATGACTATAATGTATCTGCCTTTTGGCTTATTTGACCTGGTGTTCTCCTTCTAGTGTCCCCTGTGGACATTTAAAAAAGAACTATTATGAAATAAGATTATCACTATGGAAAATTTTACTCCTGGTCTCATTTAGTTAGCCTTGATATAAGTTTTGATAAACTCAAGAGGAACAAAATAGAGTCTTGCGTCATCTTTTTCATATTGTATGCAGTTCCTGTGTCTCTGGGGTGTTCCCAAACACAGAAGCATAGTATAACATTATATTTCCTTTAGTCTTTGTACTCAAGGTCTTGATCAGTCTTTTTCTTCTGTCCTTTGTCAATGCATCAGGCCATATACTATGGTTAACTATTTGCAGGCATAGCTAGGTCCACCAAAGCTGAAAAACACCTCTTAGATTTCTTTTCTGGTGGGGAAATTTTGTAGATTTTTTTCTCTTTAATAAAGTTAAAAAAAAATGATTCTATGATTCTGATAAATTCTTAAGAGTATTAAGTTTCCTTCAGAGAAACATGTTTCTAAAATAAAAAAACCTCCTAAATTTGGTTTTTGATGTAAGTTATTGATACTGCATTTATATAATTGTTCTAAATGTAGTGAAATGTATTTAAAAATGAGATTATTTTGAAGTTTTAGACATGTCAAGTTATTCATGATAATACTTTTGTACTTCAATTGATGTGACTTTGCACATCTAACACCTGTCTTTGGCTTTACCCTAAAGGTCTCCCTCTCCCTAGTGCTCACTAATGCACGTGTCCCTTCTTTGCTGCCTGTGCCCCCCACTGACTGCAGCAAATTCTGGGGTTTTTTTTTTCAGTAAAACACCAGATACGTTTTTTGTGTTGTACAAATAAGTTGGTGTGATGACCAGAATGAGTGAGGGACAAGAATACCTGTAGTGCAATAGCCTGTGTAAAAAAACAGATCCCAGTACACCCAGAACCATTTGAAAGCCTGACATTAAACAATTTTTTGCTGCCAACTTCAGGACAGCTATTTTATATGTTTGCTCTACGAGAAATCATGCACATGAAAATGTTAACTTATAGCATCATAGAATCACAGAACAGTTTGGGCTGGAAGGGACCTTTAAAGGTCATTTAGTCCAACCCTCCTGCAATGAACCCAGACATCTTCAAATAGATAAGGTTGATCAGAGCCCCATCCAACCTGACCTTATGCAAAATTTATCTGAAGAATGTGCAGAATCTTCCTTTTTTTTCCTCTGTACATTATTCTTTATTATAGATTTAATATCACTATATGAAAAGGGTTTTTTTGTTATTATGGTAACAAAAGTTTAAGAAAGCTTATATTTCATTGTACTTTTTGTGAAGGTGTGATATTTATACTTTAAGCTAGTATTGCCAAAATAACCCAACCACTTCATGCCAAATTTATCAAGTTAGAACTATGGAAATTCAGGATGAAACAGAATAGTGTTCCCTACTTTATATGAAATTTCCTTGTTTTAGAACAATTTCAATTACAGTTTTTAAATATTTGTTTAATTGATACAGGATGGTTCTTGTAAATTATTTGGGCAAGAAAGTGTTATTCCCTTATATTCCAGTCAGTTTCTTCCAAACCTACCATTTCTGTCCACCCAGCCCTGACTAGCTTCCAAACATGCAATCATTGTGCATGTGAAGTTCTGCATTTGGCTTTAAGCTTGGGACTCTATTGTAGGTCTACACAGAAGGAGAGTGTTGACCTTAATCTTTTCTGTAAGTATGACACCAATATCAAAAAGGTTAATTTGTTGTTACTGTAAAAGTGTGTGTGAACTTAGCCTATCGAGAGTTTTTTAATTCTGAACTCCTATAAATATTCTTAGCATTAAAAATGAAATATGTGGCTGCCTTGGAACAGATACTTCATTTCTGTGTTTGATTAGAAAGTCTTTTCTGTTTACCATTTTCCTGAGTTTTCTTGAGTCGCCAATTATACTGAATATATATTGAGCCTAGTACGTGTTAAAAATCCACCAAATTCTGTGCTATTGCTGTATTTTCAACACAGTTTAATTTTGCCCCTTGGCTCATGTATTCTTACAGGCTTTCTGTAAAAAGTAGCCTAACTCTTTTCCTCCTACTGTAAGATTTATCTGCCCTAATTTTGGCATTTTTAAAAGAAAAAATAAATCTCTCTAACCTGCCCTATTCTGTCTTTATAGTCAGTGAAGAGAAATGGATACCTCAAGGGAATGATTCTTCTTATCCTAAGATTGGTATCTAGGATAGGTCAGATGTATTGCTCTTTGGAGGTGCCAATTTCTTTCTAGTTATCATCAAGGGAACTTAGGGTGACTGGCTCAGTCTTATGTCTGTAACTTTTGGATGTCTGAAGTTATGTGACATAAATTGTTCTTTCTTATCATAACATTGTCTGAGGATGTGAATAATTAATTATCTTCAGAAAATATTACCTTGAAGACAATAGTGTTTTGACTGAGACAAAAATGTTAAAGATAATTCAGTGCACATTTGAAAGTTTTGTGCTGTTCTGGAAGAGTCTTGCGAGATCTGATAAAACAAGCAGAGTGAGCACTGGTGCGTTACTGGTGCAGTACCATGGTACTTCTGGGCACATGTAACCAGGACTTCATACAGAAAAGCAAAGATTTAAAATATATTAATGCAATTGATCTCATTTAATGTTAGAAATCTACAATGGATACATCTATATGTGCTGTAGCCTTTGTAGGCTCCTTTTCTAATCAAGAGATAGATATAAAACCTTTCAAGGTACAATACTTCTGACCTATTTTAGATGTTTCCTTTAAAACAAGTTGAGCAATGGTTCAAAAGTTTCCTGTTTTCTCCACTGATTTTAAGGCAAGACTGGTGAGTAGGATGAATTCAAGCACAGATATCAAACTTATTTCTCTGTTATTCATGGATGGATCACAAGGAGAAAATAGTTTCAAACAGCTCAAAGGGGCCGAAAAGCTGTGCTGTGAAATCTCAAAACTGTTTAGTGGTCCTCAGCTCTTTAGTGTTACACAACACTAATGTGTTGCTGTGACATAATTTAACAGCTGTGACATTGTACAAATATTTATGGCTCAAATGTGACATTGATTGATAATAAAGTCAACTTCAGCATTATTCCACACACTGTTACCTATTGCATAATTTTTTAGAAAAGAACTGAGAACCAATTTGCAATGTTGGTAGAAAATTAATAATGAGATGCTGAGATATTTTGTTAATATCTCAAGATTTTGAATACAGACACACATCATCCCAAATACTTCTATTTATAAAATGATTTTTTAAATTTTTTGCATCTCAGAGTCTGGAAATGTTTTCTCCATTAAGGCTTTTTCCTTTTTCAGTGCTATAGGCATCTCCTTTGTCTCTGTGAGTTGTTGTTATATTTCATCATCCTAAATTTGAGGAATATGTTGCTTTTATTGTTCTAAAATCCTTCACCAGCTTGAAATGGATGAGAACATTGGCATGGTGTTGTTTTTTGGTCTTTATTTGAAGTACATCTAGATATATAAATATACTTAGGAATAAAATATTTTCCTTTTTTATCTCTTGCAAGAATATTGCTATGCAATTTTTTAAGTAATTTTACCTTCTATTTCCAGATATCTTTCCTCTTACTTTTATAGTATTCCTACAACCAGCTGCCCAGTCTCTTCAAGTCAGCTTACAGACTTCTCCCTCACAGTGTCTTTATTTCTGTATTTTTAAAGTCATCAACAATTTTAATCATGTCTGTATTTATATGTGTGCTAAGAAAACTCTGCCATGACAGAAAAATATTATGAGAAAAATAGATAATAAGTAAAGCAGTGGCTTTGTTTATTCTTTTTACAGCAGGACTTGTATAAATTTTTGTCTTTGAGTATTAATTTATGAATATGCTATTATTTTGTTTTGAGGAGTGACAAGCAACCTTGCTTTTCATAGTCTACAAATTGCTGCATCTAGACTCTAGTGATACAATAAATAACAATAATGTGGCAGTAAGAGAGAATATGGTCTAGGGTCACTTGTGAGGTCCAGTGTCACTCACTAAATGAAAGTGATTGAGAATCTGTTAAAGAGGGTGACATATGACAGCCCAATGTTTCTCCACTTTACTAATTTTTAGGAAAAAAAGATGCCAAGAGCCAAGAAAAGATTTTCCATGATACAAACAATATAGAGAGGATTATATAAACCACTGACTGATTTTTATTTTTACTCCCTCTTTGTTATTTATATCACTCCACTGGAGCTTTACAGACAAGTTACAAAAAATTACATGACCAGCAATCTGTGGAAAATGCAATCAAATATTTTCTTATTTTTACTTGAAGAACATCATGCCACCTGGTAGAATGAAACTGAAGGATACGAAAGTAATTTTTTATCCTTTTGTTTTTGGTTTGTTTTTTTTTTTTTTTTTTTTTGTATACCTGGAGGTTAAGAAAGAACTGATGTGGTGCAAATTAGGAAGAGTGAGCATCACAAAAACTGCTACCATATGTGGATATGTATCCTCAAAACACACAGTTCATCACTTGTTTACTCTAGTTTGATGCCTTAAATTTGAGTTGAAAAATTTCATAGCTGGGCACACATGCACAGGAGAAGTGGCCCTAGGCAGGGAGGTGAGCAGCACTGAGCAGCACTCACCTCTGCTACAGTGGGACTTGGGCTGGTGACATAGGCACCTCGGACAAGCCTGGCCTCACAGCCAGGCTCAGGCTCACAGCATTCTTGACAGAGTGTGGATCTTCTCTGGAGAAGCAGCAGCTGTGGGCACTTCCAGTGAAATGTAGGGCCAGAGAAGAGATGTCCCTTTCCTCTTTACTCAGCCAAGCAGCTTCTAGTTCAGACAACTTACTGTTTAGGTAGAAAATGAGAACCTTATTTCCAGTCTTTTTCCCTGCTTAGCATTTATACCCATGCCTTTCTCCTGCTCCAATTTTCTGGTGAGGGAAGAGCCCCAGCAATTTGCCTTTTCATGGATGTTTCCTGCTATTGCACCCTCATCAAAGTACAAAAAGACGTGGGATTCCTGGAACCAAATGGAGGCAATTTAGAAAGCTGGACTCTGCAGATGAGTGAATGGTTGCTGATAAAAAGAGATCAGCTTTCAAATCCTTATTCCTTGAGCTGTTTATGCATTTCACACTGTGTGGTTAGAAAATCAGAAGCAGGCTGGTGAGGACCTAGAACCTGATTTCTTCCACACCCAGGCAGAGGACACTCAGAACCTAAATGCCAAGTGATCTTTTTCTCCTGTTCCAACTTGTCACAAGTCTTGTATTCCTTTTCATGTACTCAGACAGCTGCACTTGAAAGCCAAACTTCGCACTCAGGCAGACTAAAATGTGTATGAATTTCTTCCAGGTGAATTTCAAACCCAGCACAGAACCCTTACTAGATAGGTGCACGTAGTCACTAGGGCAGTCTATATAGTCAGACACCATCACTGACATCTACTCTTTAACAAATACAAGCCTGCTCAGCTAAGCCTCCAAACTATCAGGAATGACCTAACCTGTGACTCTAGATTGGTAGAGGTATCTTCTCTCTGAGAAGTGACTTCTGCATCCAGAAGTATGTATGGAGTGTTCCCCATTGACTAGCTTTATGCAGCTCCTTTATGATTGCAAAATAGTTTTGTAGATCGTCTTTCTCAGGCTGTATTTAGTCATTTCAGAGCAGTCTAAGAAGGTGCTTAAGTCAGGTTCTATGAGCCACTCTGTTAAAGCAAGCTGTCTGTATCTGGCATGAGGTGAGATCAGTAGGGTCAGGTCATCATGTTCACAGAATCACAGAGTATGCTGAATTGGAAGGGACTCTCAGGGATGAGGGTTGAGAACAACTTTTAAGACATCCAAAGAGTCACACTGTGTGCCTGAGAGCATTGTCCAAACATCTTGAACTCTGTCATGCTTGGTGCTGTGACCACATCCCTGGGAAACCTCTTCCAATGCCCAACCACCCTCTGGGTGAAGAACCTTTTCCTGGTTAAACCTAGAATCCAACCTAAACCTCCCCTGATACAGCTTCAAGCCATTCAGTGTGGTCCTGTCACTGGTCACCACAAAGAGATCAGTGTCAGCCCCTCCTCTTCCCTTCACAACAGAGTTGTAATTACAATGAGGTCTCTCCTCAGTTTCCTCTTCTGCAGGCTGAACAGAACAAGTGACCTCAGCTGCTCCTCATATGGCTTCCCCTCAAAGCTTCATATGGCTTCACCATCTTTGTTTCCCTCCTTTGGACACTGTCTAATAGCTTTATGTCTTTCTTACATTGTGGTGCCCGAAACTACTCCCAGCTCTCAAGGTGAGGCTGCCCCAGCTCAGAGCAGAGCAGGACAATCCCCTCCCTTGCCTGGCTGGTAATGCTGTGTGTGATGCACCACAGGACAGGGTTGGCCCTTCTGGCTGCCAGGGCACTGCTGGCTCATGTTCAATTCTCCACTGACCAGGACCCTGCTGGTTATAGGTTTTGTGTAGGTACTAATCAGCATGGCACTGGAAAGTGCTTTACATTCCTCTAAGCAACTCTATCTCCTTCTTTCTATCTTTACAGCACTGACACCTCAAGGGGTACAAGCAAAAATTTCCTGAAGGGGGTAAACACTCAAATGATACTAGGATTCATATCAACCATAATTATTTCATGTATATATATGTGTATTTGTGTCCAGTGACTCCTCAATCTACTAATTCTGATTGCAGTACAGTTCTAGAACTCAGTAGTCTGCTGCACCATCCATAATTGAGTTAAAGGAAAATAAAAGTATTTTTCTACATTATCAGCTTGATAATAATACAGGGTTTAATTGACCTCACTGCAGCAGAATTTCTAATTCTGAAATAAAAAGTGAAAAGTCAGGGATCTTAAATTTTGTGTTGAGAGATCTTAATGAATCACCCCGAAATAGCTGGCTCAAACAAGTCAGAACACTGTCAGCCAGCTCAGTTTGCCAAGAATCCATTTCTCTTCTAAGAGATAAATGAGGTTCCTCAGTGTGGAGAATGCAGAGTGCTAGTGTTATGCCCTTTTATTTTAGAGTTGATTTATTTCAGTTGTGATGAAAGGTCACAAATTTCAGTGTTCCTTTTTTGCTTCCTTCAATTCTTACAAATGAAATTTTCTAATATGACATCTGAGAGTACATTTTATATCAGTAAGTTCTGCCATTATCTTTGTGATTCAAATGACCATTATTAAGATATATTTTAATTTTTTTCATTAATAATATCTATATTCTAAAGTCCCATTTAGTGTCTAGTTAGTTAATACAAAACTTCTGGATCACTGCAGGCATTTTGAATCAATCCCTGTATTACCTATCACCCCTAAGGTTTTTCAACATGCCCCTTGTATGTTGACCTTATCATGTCAATGAATTCCTAGGGAAAAAGAGACTGAGTCAATAAGTGTCTATCTGCCAGCCAGGTGACATTGGCTGGTATGACATTGTATTCTGCAAATGCCAGTCGGTCTTAACTTTGGAACAAAATCAAATTCAAATGCTAGTTGATAATTAAAACTTTCAATGAGTCCTGTTGGAATGCCACATAAGGAAGAACATATTTGGAATACATAATCAAGTTGTATTCTTTATCCTGAGGAATGGAATTATAGATTGTGATAATGAAGATGATAGGAGATACCAATTTCAGAGCTATGAAAGTAAGGAGTTCAAAAGAATCATGTAAAAATTATTCTACATTATGCTTTTATTTAACTTATAGTGACAAACAGAGGAAATGGCTGGGGGTAGGAAATCCCAGAAGTGAAGGATTAATAGAATTTTAAAAACCCTGTTTATTATAATTAAAAAAATCTGGACTAAGGCTTAGTGTTAGATAAACCATGTGAGACATAATAGTCCTCAGAACTATGGGGCAAAAGAAGATGCTGTAGGAAAAAAGTAAGGTGGAAAATTTCCACTTCCATCTTAAACATATGTTAAGGTTTGCCTAAAGTACAGAATCCCCTGATACGGCATTGTCTTCAGGATACTTTGATTCTTTCTTATCTGTGATTCTAGATATCCTGAAATGAATTATTTCCTGAGCTGTTTTTTTGAAGTCTATAAAAGAGTGATAATGGAAATTGCAATTACAATGTTTTTAAGCATTTTTTAGTCAAGATATGAGAAGAACACAATAAAAATTAGCAGCCACAGTGCTGAAACTGTGACTTTTCCTGCACAGGTTGCAGATCCAGTGAATAAGGGAAGAGATAATCAAATGGCACAGATCTCTTAAGTATAGTGATAGCACTTCAGAGAACAATTTTCCAAAATTAACTTTGAATATCTGAAATTAATCATTGCTGGGTTTGCTATGAATATAATTGGAAATACATTCTAAAGCTTCGCTTCAATATTTCTTTGTTCAGTTAAAGATTGTTCTTTGTGTTCAGTTCCCTGACTTTACTCAGTTCAGTTCTTCCTCAGTTTTACTTAACTTCTGACTTGGAGACTATCTTGTTCCTCCTCAGCTTTTTCTTCTTTGGGCTAAAAAAATGAAAAACATATTTTTTTGTCATATGATATACCTTTTGGGTATTTGATCATCCTTTAATTTCCTCTTTCAGACTATCAGCAATTAGTCCACCTTTTGGAGGTATGGTACAGAAATCTTATTGCTCCTAGCCAGGCTTGGATTTGTCAATGTGTTTGCTCAGTGTCAATGTAGTTCTTGTTACTACACCAAAGGACACTGTTAGTGAAACTTGTACACTCTTGCTAAAAATCTTTCCCTTTCTCAGCTCTTCCTAATAACCCTGAGGAGTATACACAGCCCTATTTATTTCTTTAAATTTTATGATATTCATAGTTCATTTATGCATTTTCCAAAATAAGGCAAAAATTCTAACATTGATTCATCCTCTGTTAGAACAAGGAAACTCTTACAACTTTTTTTGTTCACAATATGCAGAAATCCAAAATCTGTTTCATGCAAGTGAAGTCAAAATCCAGCATTTTAACTGGAACTGTGCCCTTTACTATAATATTCATAGCTTTTTATTATTTTTAATAGAATTCCTTCTGTTAGAATTTGGCTTAAAAATGTAAGTTATTTAACAGATATAATTAGGTTGCTGAGCATTAACAGTTAATTATCATATTAATAAACAGTTATTACTCTCGTTCTATACTGAACCATGCCAAAGCAGCATTATTATGCATGCATTGCTCTTAGGCAACGTAATTGTCCTTAAAGGAAATCATTACAATTTAAATGAAATTGGGAGCTACTGGTTAGGGAAGGCTGTAGGGTACGCACAATACATACTAAGCAAGGAACTGTAATTTCCCCAAATCACATCTTTTCAGTAATTTCACATCACAGGGTTATCTGTGTTTAGTTAAGAGGAAAACAGTTCATCCTTGCCTTGTAATTTTACAAGGTCATTATTTAACCAAGGACAAGCCAGCCCCTAAAAGGAAGGCACTGCATCTTAGTTTTTAATATGGGTTACTAAACTGTTACCATGACCACTGAACATGATTTAAAACTTGTTTTATTTCAGACTATATTCTAAGGAATGGATTTGCTGTGGCACTAGCACATGCTGCCCAAGCAATGTGAAGCATAGACTGAAGGCTAGAAGCGCCCCAAATAACATCCAATGTAAAATATATCTCAGTACAGAAATAACTGTCTCTTTTTGCTGACTGGAGTTTTGCTTGCTTTTGTATGCTCTTTGTGTCTAGCAGATACACTAAGGACTTGTTCTACTCTGTGACATTTTTTGTCATACTAAGGTTAATTGTTTGACTTAATCTCTTTGACATCTGTTAAAATACAAGGAATTTGAACGTTAGTTCCTGGTATTTTCTTAGACTTCTAACTAATTAATGTTTTACACTGCCATAAACATTTCCTTAGTTTAAGTAAATGACTCACATCTACAAAAAGGTTATATCATGCGTGGGTGCTAAGGATTTTTCAGGTGAATTAGTCAAAAACTCAAGACTAACTTTATTAATAAGCTTTATTTGATAAATGTGACACATAGCAAATGATGTGGCTCATAAAGTACTATAAAAGAAAACAATCCCTAGCCTGTCAGAAGCAAGACATTAAAATGTTTTGGGTTATTTTGGCAAAACAAGTGCCAAAATAGCTAAGAAAATTCCTCTAACCCATATTAGCAACAAAAGTCTGCCTTATGTTTGATTTTTCCTACAGTTTGAACCCTTTTTCTTTCAAATATGTTAGCCTAAATCAGAAGTAACTTATCAGTATCTAGTTGAATTGTGTGTCAATATAAAAGCAGAGCAGTGAAAGAGATCAAGTCCAAATACACACAAATTGAAACCAAGCATCTTTGAAAAGAAGCTTTGTCCTGTCTTTAATATGAGCTTTTAAAGTGAAATTCTTCCTTCCTTGTCCACAGTGTCAACCAGGAATACTGCTTTGAGTCCTTGACATAAACAACAGAGTCTGACCTC
Organism: Cettia cetti; assembly: GCA_013401135.1. NCBI lineage: Eukaryota > Metazoa > Chordata > Aves > Passeriformes > Sylviidae > Cettia > Cettia cetti. Next base: position 3,187 of record VZUI01034519.1, on the reverse strand, counting down.
CTTTCTGCAGAAGCTGCTACTACCTGCATCACAAGAATAAGCTCTTGTGACTTTATGAACCCATATTTACATTGCTTTTAAGAAACATTAAAAATAACTTTTTTAATATTGAGAGCTTCTGTCAGTAGCATTAATTATTTCCAGCTTTATTGGCATTTGAAGCCTATGATTTACTGCTAGAATCTGAATGTGTGACCTTACACAATAGTCTCACCATTACTGAGTTTTAACTTGTCCAATTGGATTGCCTGTAAAGGAAGGTCATTAAGGCTGCCAGGAAGGGGTTATGGCATTGCCATAGTTGGCACGAGCAAAAAGTTGTGATTAGACATGTGCCACTCCCAAAAAAGCCAGCTGAATTGGGTTCAGCTCACTGCTCTGAAATAGACAATAGGCTCCTGGCTGTGGCATTGCAATCACTCTGATACTCATTGTGCTACCAAAATACTTTAGGGACTTATGGACAGCATGTGCAGTTCAGAGCACATGTTCTCAGGCATTTTTGTGATGTCATGCCCCCACATTCCCAATTAATTACAAAAATCCAGGCTTGGAGAAAAATTCTGGAGTTGTTGTTTGCTTAAAACTTGAAGATAAACCAAAGAGCTGGGCAGTAAAATCTAGTAATGTAACTGAATACTCCTAGAGCTACTTGATGGGATTTGATCTAAAGTTTTATTCCAGAAGGAATACCAGATTTTTATCTCATTCTTTAGGAACATGTATGACCCATGTGCATCTGTTTACGGTCTCCCACTTGATGTTATAATGTCTTTAGACTGAATGAGAGGGCAGTACTATAAGACAATGTCCAGATAAGTTGGGAATGCTTCATTTGAAGCCAGAAAACTCTATGTAGGGAACATTGCCAAATAAGAAACAATACTGTTGCTAAATCCTCTGGGAGGACACGAGGTCATCTTGCGCAACATGCAGGCTGTCAATACTGGCCAATAAGCTGTGGGAGATACAAGGAAGGCTAGGTGATGAATAATGGCTGAAAAGGAAAAGCTTTTCATGATAGTGAGACAATCTCTGTTGTCAAATTATCCTGAGGTAGAAGCACATGTTCTCAGGCATTGAAGTAGAAATGTTCACAAATAACATTGGTCTATTATTTGCTATTATGGATCAATCTTCCTCTCCCATTATTTTAACTTTCAGGTCAATTTTTACATTCAGTATTTCCTGTTTTTTCTAAAGAGAGAATTATAACCAAAGATACAGGATTTATTGCTTATCAGACCTAGCCAGTCAAGATAATTTCCCCCAGTTTTCCAGATAGATCTTGACCTAGCATTTCTATTTGGTTTTCAGGAAACATACCTAACTAAATAACCCTACAAGAAGTATTTTATAAGCAACAACTCCTGACAAAAGGCAACATTAGTAGAAGGGAAGTATTTGTGTGGAAGAGCATACCCTTGTTTTCTTTGGGGGAATGTTGCAGTGCTTCTTATTTCCTGTAATAGTGCATCACAGTAATAATTGGGACAGTATTACCAGTCTTGCATAGGAATAGCTGCATGAAGATTGTATATAATCAATTATCTTTTGTTTTGGTATTACTAACATAGAGCTTTTTCTTCTCTACAAAAATAGGAGTTAAAGGATCACCTCAGTAATCAGTAATGACTGTTACCAGACAGTTTCAAAAAGTCTGAGTGTGAATATATTTATTGACTGGTTTTAGTGGGTGTAAGTTTAGACTAAACTGTGCCAGTCAGCAAACTGTACAGATATATTTCTTTTAAACCCAAGACTTACTAAAGAAAAATATTACCAACAATAAAACTGATTAACACTTCATCAGATTAATGCTATGGGACAGTGTATGCACAAATCATCATTTGTGACTTTTCTGAAGACGTATAAAAGCTAGCAGTATATTAACTCTGAATCCTGGTGATGATTGACTGCAAATATAATGGATTTTGTTCCTTTAAATGTCATCAGGAACACTTAATTTCTTTCAGAAGTAGACAGCCTTAATATAAGTCTAAGCAATACTTCTCTTAAGGCTTCTTTTTTTTTCTGCAATTGTATTTGCATACTTGTCTTGTAAGACATTAAAATGATAATATTGATAATATTTCTTTAATACTAATTTAATTTTAAAATGCTTTTATTTTGCAATCTAATACTTTCTTTTACATTTAATGATTTTTTTTGTCAGGCTAATATACTTTGTAGTTTATGCTGCAACAAAATTTCCATGTAAAGCCTGATTTTTCTAGTTCTTTCATTTTAGAATCTTAGAAACTATTATTCTTTTTAGGTAGTTGAATTTCTGCTGTATCTTAAGGGAGAGCTAAACGGGTTTTTGTGTCAATCCTAAACATCAAAGCTCTTAGTAGACTTCTAAAAAAAGTCTTTCAATTTTTCCTTCTAAAAGGTGAGAAAACAGGAAAAGAGGAGAAAGAAACTTTGTATGCCAAGGTAGTTGAGATCACAGGATCAGAAAGCAGTTGATTGAAATCTAGTTTCAAACTCCACTAGGACTTAATTGTGAGAGACAGAATTATGCACCTGCTGTGAACAAGGATTGATGGGGCAGGGGGAGGCCTCACACCTGTTACCTGGTAGAAACTGTCCTCAGACAAAAATCTGGTGCTAACAGGGCTTTTCTGTGGAGAACTGCCTACTTATAGCAATCATTTGTGTTGTGAAACTGATCATATGCAATGCTGCAACATATTAACTTTCATCATTAAAATACATCATATTCCAAATGAAAACAGTGGAGTATTTTGAATTTGAAATTTGAATGAACTGGTTCAGTTTATACTTAGACATGTATTTGTTGATCAGTGATTACCATACACTTTTAACTCCTATATTGCTCCTAGTGTTTTGCCATGCTTGGAGGACCAGGGTGATATGCTGGTAAAAGCACATGCCATGGAAACAGTGGAGAATAAGCAAGAAGAATGCATCAAAGGGGAGGCAACAGGATTATGAAACAGTTTCTGTATGGTACAGAAACTAAGGAAATATGGAAACTAAGAAACTAACCCGAGAAACCAGAACAAGAAGGGGTATTCCAACACATCCCTGTTTTAAGAACATAAGACAAAACCTTCAAAATTACATTCTGCATTTATGAAGACTTCCTTCCTTCCTTCCTTCCTTCCTTCCTTCCTTCCTTCCTTCCTTCCTTCCTTCCTTCCTTCCTTCCTTCCTTCCT
>VZUI01034518.1:0-17284 GCA_013401135.1 Cettia cetti | reverse complement strand
GCATCCCTTATCCACTCTGCTGAAAATGAGCTGGCGTGCTCAGCAAGCAGGGACAGGATGGATTTTGAAGGAAACCTTGCTCACTGTGTCTCAGAGAGGTGTGCCTGTGGGAGCAGCTCCCTGCCAGGGCTGCAGAGTAACGGGGACAGACGGACACTGACACGGTGCAGGATGGCCGGGGACAGCTGTCACCTCACTGCCACAGGTGGATCTGTCACATCCCATAAAAAAATGTGCCCTGATGATGAGAATTCACTCTTGCTTGCCTGGGTTTGAAAGCAAGAGATTAAACTGCCATAATGGCAACACAGAGCCAGCCCACACATGCTGGTAGCAGGGGCACTGTGGGGACTTGCCTTGGAGAGAGAGAGAACTGCCTCAGAGGCTGTGGGCCAGGACAGTCCCAGGGTTACTTGCCAACACTCCCATATGGTGGCTTGTAACCCCGCCCGGGGGACCATGAGCAACACAGGGCTACTGGAATTAGAACCCCAGATCACACCACTCTGGTGCAGAACCACAGAATGGTTTGGGCTGGAAGGACCTTAAAGCTCATCTTGTTCCACTCCCTGCCATGGCAGGAACACGTTGCACTATCCCAGATTGCTCCAAGCCCTGCCCAACCTGGCCTTGGACACTTCCAAGGATCCAGGGGCAGCCACAGCTTGGCTCTTATACAGAACTGCAGGTGCTGAAGCAACATCCCTGTGTGGAAGGCAGAGCACGACTTGGTGGTGTAGGAGATATCACAAGGTTTATTCTCAAACCCCAGGTATTTAAAAATACCTCCTGTTCCATGAACAGAGAGCTTTCTCTTTCCATTCATTGCCAGCCTGGTTCCAGCCAACCCAAGGGCTGCCTTGCCCTCTGCCTGCCTCTGTCACTGCCTGCTCTACTGCCAGCACTGCTGGGGCTCCCAGCCCTGCAGCTCCAGGGGCACTGCCCTGGCTCCCAAGGCACGGCTCCATCCTGCACTGCTGAGCAGCATCACGTGCAGTCTGCCTGTGCTCCAGGAGTGGGGCAGGGTTAGGCCACACTGTCCTGGCTGGCTGCTGTGGAAACCTGCAGACACAGGCTCAATAGTCCAGAAATTGGGGCTGGAGGAAGAGGCTCTTAATCCTGAAGGGAATGGATGTTCTGTGTGCACATCTGAAAGTACAGAAAAACAGAGTATTAGTGACACTGGCAAAGGCTGGACTTGATCATAGAACCACAGAATCACAGAATACCCTGAGTTAGAAGGGACCCCTAAGGGTCAGAGTCCAGCTCCTGGCCCTGCACAGACACCCCAACAATCCCACCCCATGCCTGAGAGCATTGTCTGTGTGCTACTTGAACTCAAGACAGGTTTGGTGCTGTACCCACCGCTCTGGGGAGCTTGTTCCACTGCCCAACCACTCCCTGGGTGAAAAACGTTTTCCTGGTATCCAACCTGAAGCTCCCCTGATGCAGCTCCAGCCATTCCCTCAGCTCCTGTCCCTGTGCTGCCCCTTCGGAGGACACTGAAAACCACAACGAGCTCTGCCCTCAGCCTCCTCCCCTCCAGCTGAACAAACCAAGTGCCTTCAGCTCCTCCCAACAAGGCTTGCCCCCAAGACCCTTCCCCATCCTCATGGCCTCCTTTGGACACTCTCTAATAGTTTAATGTCTTTTTTATAGTGTGCTGCCCAAAACTGCCTGCAGGACTGGAGGGGAGGCTGCCCCAGTGCAGAGCAGAGCAGGACAATCCCCTCCTGGCCCAGCTGGGCATGGTGTTCCCCAGGACACAGTTGGTCTTTCCAACAAAAACGATTCTGTGACACATCATACAGTGGGAACAGCTTCTCCAGCTGGACTGGAAAGAACTGAGAAGGAGAAGTGGTGCCTTCCCTTCAGCACAAAGAACTCCTTTGTGCCGCGGCGCTGTGCAACTCCTCCTCTGGCAATGCAGGCCCCACTGCCGGGGGTCACCTCCCCATGCACCCCCAGCCCTGGGGCCCTGCTGGCCTGGGGCCCTGCTGGCCCTGGTACCTGGCAGCTCCTGCTCCCAGGCCCGCAGTCTCTCCTGGGCCTGCCTGTTCCCAGCGGCTGCCGACTGCCGGTAGTGCCTCAGCGCTTCCGCCATGTTCCGCTGCACTCCCAGGCCCTGCTCGTAGCAAACGCCCAGGTGGAACCTGCTCTGGGCATCCTGGCACAGCAATCAGCACAGGAAAGGAAACGAGAGAGTCTTCAGCACCTTCTTCAGAGTCTACTGCTCTATCTTTGGTGACCCTCTTAAGTTTAGCTGCTCCATCCCTCAATCTGTATCTTCAGTAATTTAGTCCCCTGGAGAGAATCAGAATCTCTGGCTCTTGCTCCTTCCTATCCCTTTCCAATTAAGTTCACTGATTTCCCTTCAACACCCAGGGCTGTGGCAGGGGAACAAAGGAGTGGCTGGCTCTGCAGAGCATCCCAGCTGTCTCAGAGGTCAGGGCTGAGGTATCTTGGGCAGCCTCGACTGCGCCACATCCTGGTCCCGCCCAAACTCCGAGCACGCCCTGAGACTGCCCTGTAAGAGAGTTCAAGCCCAAGTCTTGTAAAAACATCACAAATGGCACAGAGATACTTGCTGCCAAGGGCTGGGAAATTCCCCTTTAACACAGAGTGCAGCACTCTCCTACTCAGCCCCACCTCATTCTAGTCCAGAAGAAATCTCAGGCAGCAGAAATGAAGTAAATGAAGCAAATATGCACTTGAGAAAAAAAGGCACCTGAACCACTCAGACATATGTAACTGCTGGAATGAACTGGAGAGCAGAGGTTGGCACTGCAGTGAAGCCAAATCCAGACCCATGACATGTTTATGTGTCAGCAGTGCACTTTATCTTTGAGATGCAATGGAGGCAATGGGTCTCAGAGAGCAGGAAAGCAGGATGACACTCGTGAAGACATTAAAAAGACTGCATGGACTCGTGGTCACACAGACCTTTCCAGCAACAAAGCCAGCAGCACTACCTGAAGAGTGTGACTGCCAGAAACATGATCTAAACAAGGCTTTGCAAAAAAAAAAAAAAAAAGAAAAAAAAAAAAAAAAAAAAAAAAAAAAAAAAAGAAAAAAGAAAAAAATCCCCCAAGTAAGTAGCAAGTTTTAATAAAGCCAGGAGAAAAGAACATATTGCAAGTGTTGCTGTCTGGGATGTAGAGGCAAGTGAAGAACTCAGTGAGTGGGTGCTTTGCAAAATGTTGCAAGTCTCAGTTTATGACAGCAATAAACTCCTTTAGAGATGAGATAAACACATTGAAGGATTGGCACTTCAGCTGTGACAAGAGATAGGGTTCAATCAGGAGAACTGCAGCACCATCTCTTACAGGATGAACACCTCAGAGCCCAGACTGCAGCAAGGGGAGATCCCCAAATTAGCACGGCAGAAACGACTGCGACACCCTTGGAAATCTGGAGGTCAGGCTCAATTCTGCATCAGAACTCTTTAATAGGGGTTTATATTCTGTGGCTGCATGTAGGAAATCAGGGAGGATAAAAAGTGGGAAACAAAGTAGAACGTGATTCTTGTGTTGGAAAAACACTTGCCAGAGTTCCCAGCTCAGCTCTAGCAGAGAGAACAACCAGAGAAACGCTGAATCCGTGACTTTTTGTGCTCTTTTCCTTTCTTTTGGATTTGTACTTAAATTGTGCTGTCCTTGCTTCATCCATATCCAGCATTATTTCAGCCAACTAAACACAAATTCCAGCTCCAGGGTAGTGGGAAGTGAAGCTGCCCATGGAGCCCTTCTCCCAGGAAAATGGGTACATCCCAGGGAGCCCACAAGGCTGCCCATCAGCGTGCCCTCAAGGCTGAGGCTCTGGAGCATCCACAGCATCCTCTGAGCAGCACAGATGGGGAAGGATGCTTGGGGTCTCAGAACTCTGACCACAACATGCCAGGGGTGCACCTGAGGACCTGCAGTTACCTGACAGATTTTCTGTTGTTAAGGCATTACCAGTAAATGCCAATCATCTATTTAATGGGTTAACTCAATGGGAAACTGTTCAGCATGAACCTCTGACTCCAGCCTGGAAAAAAGGAGCCAAGGATGAAGCTTAGGAGAGATCTTTAGCAGATTTAGAGCTAAATACTGTGTACTGTGATGTCAGGCCTTGCCCCACCAGACTGAGAGTGTCTCCATGATGGAAAGAGGGTAAAACCCAAGTGGCAAAGTTTACAATGATGCGATGCCATTCAAAATGGTCAAACTTACTATAAACAATTAATTAAAGAAGATCTCACACAACTAAGGAGTGGGCAACAAAGGAAATAGTATTGCCAAATGCAAGGCAGTGCTGATAGGAAGAAATTTGGGTATCACACTGAGACCTGAGACCATCTCAGCACTGCTCAGTGCCAGGCAAAGGGCAAGCAGGGCTAGGAATTATTGGAAGGGAATGCAGAACAAAGCAGAGGAGCTCATTATGTGAGATCCATGGCATATCTCCATCCTGAGTCCACTTTTAGTCCAAGCATCTTAAAATAGTCAAAGGAGAATTAGAAAAATAGACAGAAGTCTGACAAGCAAAGCAGAACAGCTTAACTACATGGAGACACATACTAAACCAGCCTGCAAAAGCCTGCAAAAGAAATGACTCAGAGAGGACTCACCAAAGGGCATCACAACCACAACTATTAGCCAGCAGAACAGGCAATAGCTATTCATTATTTTCTATTGCACAAAAGCTGTGGGAACTGAAGTTAAAATGAACAAGTCCTTCAGAAAAAAAAAACCAAAAAAAAACCAACCCTGGCCATTACAATGCAGCTGAAAACAAGGGGACAATGGAAAGAAACAGAACTGTGGGATGCAGAAACCTGGCTGCAAGGCATGGCATCCACTCTTGTGCTCCTCTAAATGCTGGTGGGGGTTCAGGAGTGTGCTGTGCCCACACTGTGGCACTGCCCTTCAAGAAAGAGAAGCCTGGGCCACTTAAGAAAAGTGCAAGCAAGAAGATTTTTGGGGATCTAACATGACCTGTGAAGAGAAACAGCAACAACAGGGAAAGGCTGAGTGGAGATTCAAGTATTTAAATATGCTAAGGGTGCCTGAATTAAAAAATAAATCCAGAAATAGTCCTTCCATCCTCTCTATAAAAGGAGAGAAACAATGGGCCAATTTTGAAGCACAGATTTGAGATAAACACAATGAAGTTCTCCAAGTGATGCAGCAGTGAAAGATTTTGACTGAAGAGGGTGTAGATGCTCCATAATGGAAAACCTGTACAATTCTGGAAGCTGGATACAGGCAGTGGTGCTGTAGGAACTCCTCCAGCCCAACAGGGCTGTCTCTGCAGGGAGACAGGAGATTGCCCAGGGCCAATCTCCTCTCCAAGAGGCACCAAGGCTCCACTCTGTCCCTCCACACTGGGCAGTAAAATCCTGACACGCTCCCATTCCCAGGAAACCCTGAAATGCTCCCCATGCAGATTCCAAGCTGAGGACAATCTCTGGCAGAAGGATTACTTACCCCACTGTTTGCTGCCTGCAGCAGGTACTTCAGACCTCTCTTCTCCTGGGGCTGCAGCCCCCTCATGTAGAACACTCCAAGATAAGCCTGTGCCTGCCACAAAACCACACGGTCCAGATGAGCCAAGATTTTAATTATTTGGGGTTTTTACTGATTTTTCAAGCTGCTCAAATGCTGGGGTTACTGTGGCAGTGTGGTAAGGGCCCTGTCTGTGCAGGGGCTCTTGGGAGAGGCAGGGCTGCCCTAAGAAAAATCAGCATGACACAGTAAACACAAAGAAATCCCTTTAGACCCAGAGTACCATTTCAAACTCCCCTGTGGGAATCAGAGGCAGGGAATAGCTCCCACTCATGTCCTGTCCCCAAGATCCAGCAGATGTACTCCCTGGTCAGTGATCTCCAGGGCACTGCCAGCCTGGTATTCCCAGGATGAGATGGCACATGCCTAAATGCATCTCCTGGAGTGAGAAAGGAGGGCAGGAGACACAGATCTGCACAGATGAGTCATCTCAGAAAGCCACAGATACAAAATGAGGACCTGTTCTTGCTTCAAGCACTGCAAGTCCCTCCAGTACAGCAACCTGTACTCTTGAAATTGAGAGGGGATGAAATTGAGCTGTGTTTTCAAGCATAGGTCAGCCCTCCCAAGCCAAAGGTTTAATTAAGAGCTCCATTAACAACACACAGCCAATGTGAGGCACGGTGGTTCCATCTGCAGGCAGGGCTGTCTCCCAGACACTGTCAGGAATATAAACACAGATTCAGAGGATGGTTTGGGTCAGAAGGGACCTCAAAGATCCTCTAGTTCCAACCCCCTGCTGTGAGAAGGGGTAAATCCATTGGTAGGCTTTTCCTTCCAGTGCTGCTGGAAGGAAAAGAAGCTGCTTTCTAGGATGTGGCTCCAACCCTTCAGTCAGGGCTCTCTGCGGGCTCTCTGCTCTGCCCTACGGACACCAACCTCTGTGATCCCAGCCCCTGCTGCTCGCTCCAGGAGTGCCACAGCCTTGTGGCGCCTGTCCCAGCAGCTGCCAGGGCCGTGCTGCAGCAGGAACCTGGCATAGCGGTACTGGGCCATGGGGTGATGGCTGCTGGCTGCCTGGCAGTAATAAAAACCTGCCTGAGAGAGAGAAACACATGTCATGCATGCCCTCAACATGATGGCTCCCTGCAAGCTTAACCTCTCTGTCTAGAGCCATCCCTCCCCCAGAGCCCTCCCACACCAGATCGTCAGCTGGGTCAGGTGAGACAGTGGACTGTGACTGCCCCAGAGCCCTGGAACCACCCTGCCTGCTCCACTCAAACTCCCTGAGCTGAAGAGGGTGGCACTGGGCCAACCATGACTCAAACCAAGCTGCCTTTGCAGCTCTTCCCAGCTCCAGCAGCTGCTGGCCAGATTGCACTAGGTGGCAGGCTGGAGTTACAGGAGCCAAACTGGAGATCTGAGAAGCCCTGGGACGTGCAGTGGTGTCTTAAATACAGCAACATGACAGGTTTCTCTTTGGAACCCCGCTGGGTGCTGGTAGCACAGCCTGTGCACCTGGAGAACCCTCAGAAGCTGTGGGAAAGAGATCTCAGAGCACCTCTCTGAGGGGACTGGTGACACTGAAAGCAGCTCTGCAAAGTTGCAATTTTTATTATTTCCAGCATTTTCTACTGAGCCTTCAGAGCCTGGGCACTGCCCAGGCTCCCCAGGGAATGGGCACAGCCCCAAGGCTGCCAGAGCTCCAGGAGTATTCGAACACTGCTGCCAGGGGTGCCCAGGTGGATTGTTGGGATGGCTGTGCAGGGCCAGGAGCTGGATCAATGATCCCTGTGGGTTCCCTCCAGCTCAGGATATTCCATGACTTTCCCACCCACCTACAAGGAACAAGGCTCCAAGCACCCAGCAGAGATCCCTCTCCTGATGTGCACTGCCCAGCCCCACCCCCCTGGCCCTGGATACCTTTTCCAGGTCCTTTTCCGTGCCCCTGCCGTGCTCGTAGCACAGCCCCACGTTGAACTGGGCTTTGCTGTAGCCCCGATCTGCCGCCAGTTTGAAGCAGGTGAAGGCAGCTCGGCAGTGCCCCGCCCTCATGCTCTCGATGCCTGAGGGAAACACAGCCTAAACCGACGGAAAACAGGGAAAAGCACACGGCCACAACCCAGCCTCCAATGCAGCAACCTCCCCCACAGCCACTGGGCCTTCCTTGGCTCATGCCAAGTGCTCTGGGCCACTTCCAGCTGGCTCACCAACCCTCACTCCACAGTTTCCGTAAGAAAAATGGCAACACTGCATTTTAGGGATTTTTCTGGGCTCATGGCAGAGGGGGATCACAGGCTAACACAACGTATGGCTCACACAGAAACAACTTGCTTTTCAGTGCTGCAACTAGTGGTGTATATAGGGCAGGGACTTTTCTTAGCTCATTGCATCTTCCTTCTGCTTTTCTTAGAGTTGCAATCCTGCAATTGCTTTTTCAGCTTGCCAGGAAAACTGTGAGCTCAGACAATAAAAGAAGGATACAAGGATATGACATCTTGCGTTGCAAAAAAGACAGAGATGGCTTAATTTCCAACTACAGATGTCAGGACAACAGTGCAGGTTTTAAGCAAGCCTGGATTGAAATATGCTGAGATAAATCAGGTGGCACAATGGGACAAAGGGCAATAAATCTCTCCCAGCAGTTAAAATTGCTGAAAGGAGGCTCCAGCTTGGGTATTTGCCATCCCTGCCTTCTCACAAGACCTGCAACCATTTGGAGGTCCTCCAAAATGAGAAACCTGTGGTTTAAGGGCAAAACAAAACCAACTCCACATTACCAAGGATATTCAATGCAATGGAAATATCAATTCGGAAAATCTGCTGCAATTGGAAAGCGGCTTCCTCTAAATGCCCTCGCTGAGCTGGGTCACCCTGAGGAGTCAGAGAAAAAAGCTATTAAAGACAGCTAAAATCATATCAACCCTAGAGGAGATTCTTGCTTGGAAACCAAGCAGTAAGACCTGTTTGTATGGTAGTTCAGTCATCAGGAGGGTGAGGTCATGTACCCACACAAAACCCTCCCTGTCCTACACAGCCACCTTGCTGCGGAAGCTGTATGGACCTGCTCCCCTGCCCTCCTGCCCTCAGGCACCAGCAGACCTTTCAGAATCCAGCAAATTCCTGAGCCTACTCAGAGCAGTCTGCAGCTCCTCCTGAGGGGCAGCGCAGGGACAGCTCCAGCTCTGCTCCCTGGGACAGGGACGGCACCCATGGAGCAGCTGGAGCTGGGCCAGAAGGCTCAGGCAGGATTTTGGGAGAAGTTTCTTCCCCCAGAAGGTGCTGGGGCACTGAACAGGCTCCCCAAGGTTGCCAGAGCTCCAGGAGCAGCATTTGGACACTGCTCCAGGGATGCACAGAGGGGCAATTGTTGGGGTGTCTGTGCAGGGTTGGGAGCTGGACTCATGATCCTCGTGGATCCCTTCCAAATGAGGATATTCCATGATTTCAAGAAAACTCCCGCCTCCAAAAATAACATTACCCCTTGTTCCCTCTCTCACACCGTGCCCAGAGCAGAGTCCCTGCCCAAACATCCTCACACCTTTGCACGGGCTTTACCCAATTCCAGCTGCACTGAGCACTGCTCAGTGCTGCTGAAACCCTGCAGGACACAGCCAAATCCTTTCCCCTGGGCAATGAACAGCTGTGGAAGGAGGCTCAGCCCAGCACAGCTCCACACCCCGAGTGCCATCGAGTGGCAGCAGAGCTCAGTGCACCCGGGGAATTGGGAAAATGCCCCTTAGCACCCACAGCTCCACTGCTGAGCTCGGGGCTACTCCCAAGAAGCCAAGACAGGTCCAAGGCCCGTCCCTGAGCTGCTCCATGACCCAGCTCCAGGCTCTTCCTCCAGCCCTGCACAAGTGGCACCTCCCAGTATGGAGAGATCCACGCTCACGCCCCCGGCAGATCAAGCAAATTCCTCCTCGGTGCCTTTTGCAGGAACTCACCCTGTTAAAAACTGAATTTACCTCCTCTCTACTCACAGTGTCCTTGAGCAATTGCTCAGCCAAGCAATTTTTTTAAAAAAGGGAATTAGCTGCATCTAAGATGTGAATTGCAAAAAATTGGCAGGTTTAATCACAACAAGAACAATAATATAATTTATGGCCTTGTGACTCTCGAGCTGATGCACTCTCTTCAAGCCCCAAGTGCTTCCCTCTTTACCAGACAAGAGCCAGCCCTGATTTGCAGCATTTGGAGTGACACCACCTTCCCCAGTCATGGGTTGTCTGGTAAACACCAAAATAGCAACAGCATGTAATCACCTAGTGAAAGATTGCATCAAAATGCAAATACACAGGAACACACTGGTGCTGCTGAATTTATTTTTTTGTTTGGTTGCTTGGTTTGGTGTTTCTCCCATTTTGTTTCAGTGCTTCCCTGCCAGCAGCCCTGTTACACAGATGCCTCAAAGGATGGGGCTGGCAGTTTGTAAATCCTGGAATTTTCTGGCTAAAGCAGAGGTCAGTATATCCCATCTCCCTTTTTTTTTTTCCCAGTCTTGTATATGAGTGCTGCTCAGGCTGTGCTTGTGTAGCTCTGGGAAGGTGCAGACAGAGGGGCTGGAAAATGAAACCTTACCTTTGCACTGTGGAGAACCGGCCCCACCCTGGAGCTCACAGGGATTTGGAACTCCTCTGCATTAAAAAAAAAAAAATCCAACAAAAAGCAAAGTTTAGCAGTGCTGCATCTTTGCCCCTTCTCATTCTCTCTATTCCACAGCTCTTTCCTAAAGATCTGATCTCCCACTCAGTCAGGAACATCAGGAACAGGGGGAATCCCAACCAATCTGACCTTTGGAGCAAAAGCAAGCACTGGAATCCAGCCCAGTGGCTGCAGCTCCTCCAGAAAGGCCCCTGGTTTTGATCTGAAGACACCAAAAGTAGAGAATCTCCTGTTTCTTCTAAATGTTCCAGTAACTTGTAATCACTGCTTTAAACCTCTGTGCTTCATTTCAAATTAAAGTGCTTCTACTCCGGGTTTCTGCTCCCAGGCACTGGCTCTTCTAGGTTTTTTCTTCTTTACTAAAAAGCCAATTCCTCCTTTTCAAAGTCCTGACACGACTAATCAGCCCCTCTTGATTCCTGTCTGTGATTCTAAAAAGACTGCACCATTCATGTCTTTCAATTGCAGCACTTTTCTGCCAGCCTTGGTTAATTTTATGACTTTTTGCTACTATGCCTGAATTTCCAACAGGGTTACTGAGGTGCAGCCCCTCTCAGCAGTGTCACAGGAGGGGTGACATTGCCTCCTTGTGCCCAGTTTGCCTGGATCAGAAATGCTGCAGCTCCCAGCTTGCCCAGGGCATCACACCCAGCCTTCAGCTGAGCTGCTGCCTCCCCAGCTCCTTCTCCAGGTGATTTCTTGGCAGGGTACAGCCCTGCTTCTGCCAGGGGATGATCAGCCCTCTCAGGTACATTGGGACAGCCCTGTGCTCAGCACTTTGTGACCAGTTTCAATCAGAATTATCTGACAGAGCACCTCCAGCCCAAGCTAAGCCACCTTGCTCAGAGCAAGATTGTGCTGGCAGTGGTTCCAGTGGCATTTACTCCTGACACTGTAACAGAAAAATGACCTCCTCAAAGAGGACAGACATCCTGAGGCCAAGGATTTTTAACCTGGATCACCACAAGCAGCTGGATCCCACTGAACATTTAACTCCAGCTGCCAGAGCTGTGTCCTCCCCGTGTCTCCTTCTCAAGCTGTGTGACAGCCAAGACAAGTGAAAAAATATCCTTTTAGGGCCTAATTCCTCGATTCCTGGCACAGTTTGGGTCCACAGGCAGCAGCACTGAGGTGTGCAGCATGCAGGAGTGCTCCTTGCAGTGCCTGAACTGTGCCACAGAGTGCAGGAGCTGTGCCCTGTGTGCCAGCTGCAGCCTCATTATTCCCAGACAAACAATTCCCTCCTGGCTGTATTCAAATGTGTCTTATCTGGACAGGCCCCACTCACCCAACAAGCAAGATCACTGTGGCAAACATGATTTCTATGCAGCATTCCACCAAAAGTAGTATAATCTGTGAATTTATTAGTTGTGCTTTCTGTTTCTTTGCAGAGCAGGCATCAAATTATCTGATATTTCTCACTGTAAGGCTCTATCGTGTATCTCCCTTGTGATGTAATTTGGGGTTTTGCCACACAAATAACTGCAAATCCCATGGAAAAAATGGTCTGTATTAAGTATTCTCCCTCTACTTGTTTAAACAGCATTAGTACATCCACACTTGCAAGAAACTGTACATTCTGCACAGATGTCTACTCCTAAATCAGACACTCCTCGTTTACTGTGAAAATGTTGTAGTTTGGACAAACCACTGAACTGTGAAAAATAAACAGCCACTAATTCTGAATTCTGTCAGCCTGCAGAAGGACCTTGTGCCCCTCCACCATGGGAAACCCCTCCTCAAATCTCCTCCACACATCAGAGTTACCAATCCTAGAGAACATCTGGAAAAAAGCGCAGGGACCGACTGATCCTGACAGGCAGCCCCAGCTCCTGAAGGATCAGAGTCCCAGAATGGTTTGGGTTGGAAGGGAACTTAAAGCTCACCCAGTTCCACCCCTGCCATGGCAGGGACACCTTCCACCATCCCAGGTTGCTCCAAGCCCTGCCCAGCCTGGCCTTGGACACTGCCAGGGATCCAGGGGCAGCAACAGCTTTTCTGGGAGACCTGAATTCCCTCAGAATCACCTCTGAGGCTGGGCAAGCTAAATTATTCTTCGGGTTATATTTTAAAAGATGGGAATATCATAGCTGGAATTTTCTGTGCAACTTTATTTCCACTTCTTCAACCCCAAGCTATGATGCAACATGATTGCCCATCCCTTTTTTCCATGCAGTCTTGACGCTTTCAGTGTTCTGGATGCCCAATGCTTACATCTTCAGCAGTTAATAAATATTTTTGTCTCTCTTCACTGTTCATTCTGGACTAATCAAGTGTTGCTCACAGCTAGCTCCAAATGAGGAATTAATAATCTTCTCCTAGACAGCCTAGATTGCTCATCCCAAAACATCCACGAGAACTAAGTCACAACAAGAGCTGGCCAAAATCCAGCATTTCTGCCTCATGGAAAATTTCACTGTTTCCAATTGGTTTCATTGTGCTTTGAAATGAAAACACACTTTTGCAATGTCTGTAATCTCAGAATTGAAATAACGAATTTTACAGTTCTGCCAGGGGTAAAATACAACTCCCCAGGGCATCATTCAGCTGCTGTAACACTGAGACTGGCTGTAATCACCGGCTTGCTCACTCTGTGCCTTTAACTTCCAGCAAAAAGCCTCTGAGTGAGGCAGGAATTGCATGGGAAAAAATAAGATGTGAACACAGAGCTGAGGACTTGCTGGTAGCAATATCCAGAATGCTATTTAAAGCAAGTTTTAAGTTAATTTCCTGAAGTTTTCTTTTTAAACAAAAGGATAGATTTTGATCTTATTGTGCTCCAATAAAATTGGAAGAGCTCTTGTGGAAGGCTGAGATGTTGGGATCCATCCCACAGATCTTTGCCACAACAACAGCAGATTGTCGCTGCACAGGGAGACCAGCACCAACAAGTGTGGAAATAAACTGAAACACCCAGAGAAAGGGGAAGGACATGGAATTCTCTCCAGAAGATGCCTTGCCATTGCTGGCAGCAGCAAACTGGAGCAGGGAAGGTACATCCTGCTGCACTCTGAGCTCTGTTCTCTCATGGCAAGGCTTTGCTACCAGATTCCTCTGCGTCATCTGCCAGGCGTCTGTCCTTCCCTTCCTTCTGCTCTCTCCAGCTTCCTGCTGCATCCTCATTTTGCCAGCCTCACACTCCTTCAGTAGCTAAACACCAGGGGAAAAAAAATCCTGTACCTCAGGAAGATTTTTCTGTAGAAAGCAAAATGTAGTGAAAGAAAGGGATCATCAAGCTTCACTTTCCACGGAAAGATTCTCAGGACTTTTCACATGACAAAACCCTGCATTTTTTCAGGCTCTTCAGTGCAAATTACCAAATCTCTTCCCCCTGACTTTTCTCCATAAATTCCCACAAAATGGATGCACAACATAATGTGGAATGTAACCTGAGGACTTATGTATGGAGCAAAATCAAATTATTTCTGACATATATTATCTCTGACAAGTGACAGTTGGAGATGCTTGGGCAGAAAGGGTGAGGAGCAGGGATTATAAAGTCACGCTCTCCCTGGCAGAACTTTCCAGCAATCAGCTGTTCTGTGATCTGAGCAGGAGGCTTGGCTGGACCAATTAAGTCTCATTTCAATGTGTAATTTTACCTAATCACTTCTTGGAACCCACTTGTACTTCTGGCCCGTAGCAGCGAGTTCCACAATTTACTTGGGCAATGGCCAAAGACAAAATGCCTTTTGCTTTTTTCCAAACTTGCTACATACCCTTCTGTGCTGCCTTTTATAATATCAGGATTATGAAAAAGACTGTCCCTATTCTCTTTCTCTCATCACTTAGTTTCACAGAGCACCAGCACATTCCTTGCCACTTTTTTTTTAAGCTGAAGAGTCAGTCTGTGTTTGGATGTAATTGTCTCCCTGTCATCTTTTCTCTGCAGTTTTGTCCCTGTTTTTCAGGCACTGCCTTCTCCTTAAGTGTTCAAGATGTGGCTGCATCGCAGACTCAAACGAACCCACAGCACTGCCTTGTCCTCAGCTCCTTCCTTCACCATAATTAACATTTAATTGGCCTCACTGCTGCCGAGCACTGACTTAAACTTATCAAAAGCACATCCACAGTGACTTTAAATGTTCCCTCTGCAAGACAATTATTAATTTGACACTCCTCACTCTGCCTGTGTACTTGCAGCCACACTCCCTTGTGCATGCTCATTTAACCCACCTGGGGCTTACCCTGGCTTTGGTTCTCATGCAATCTCTGCCTGTGACTTTCAGATTTGACTGTCCTGAAGAATTTTGTATCATTTGCTGTTTCTGCTGCCTCGTTCATCACCTCTTACTTCCAAATCACTGCAGACTGTGCTGAACAGAACAGGTTTAGCAAAGGACAGGGAAATCCTACAGTAAGGGCTCTCCACTGTGAAAACTTTCTTTAAGGAGCTGCTAACTCCTTAAAGAGTATCCCCTCCATGTTCCCTCACATCAGCTTTAATTCTTTAGATAGCTTTGGTTTAGGTCCTGTCTGGATGATTTTCGGAAAGCTAAAAGCTGGATTATCTTGCTCCACATGCCTGTTGACTTCTCCAAAGAAGCCTTAATAGATTTACAACTCTCTCAAGTCTCTGCAAGGGAGCAAGCTGGCCTGAGAAATGGCTTCCTAAATCCTTCCAAGACCTTTGATACAGCCTACTCATCCCAGCATCTGACACCTCTATCCTGTAACAGAGTTTCTATCAAATTGCAATCACCTTTTTTGCAGTTCTGTGCCTCAAGCCAACACCCACCCACTCTTGTTTAAAAGCCAAGCTGTGCAATCTGTCAGTGCTCATTCCCCTGGTCACAGAGCAGGTTTGATCATGGGATTACAGATTATCCTTGGAGGCTCAGTGATTTCCCAGCTTCTGAAGAGCATCTGAACAAAGACCACGTGGCCACAGTGACTTGTCACTGTTCAATTTATCAGTTTACCCAAAAGCTCTTCCTGTTGACTCTCAGCAGGAACTGTTTGTCAGACACACATTCACTCCAGGATGTCCAGCTGTGCCAACTGCAGGCATTGCTGTCTCCCCTTCTTCCCACTACTCCTCCCAGAGGACCATGTCCAGTACCTGCCAGTGCCGGAGTACTTCTTAATATGCTCCAGGCTAAAGCAGATGGGTTAAACAGTCTAATTGGCAGTTTAGGTAAATTAACCTGGCTGTTTTCCTGGAGTTAATTAGGAGACATGGAAACAAAATGCTCCATTTGCCAACTGATGGGAATGGTAACCTCTGGCAGGAGAAGATTTGATAAGCAGTGATGGGCAGTAGCTGAAATCAGCACAGAAGGAAGCCAAAATTCTGAAAGAAAGCAAAAAATGGGGAACAGCTCTGACCTTTTTTTCAGCGCCTTCGTTATTTAATTCTTCCCTGTGAGGGTGCGGAGGCCCTGGCACAGAGCAGCTGTGGCTGCCCCTGGATCCCTGGAAGTGTCCAAGGCCATTGGATATTGGGGCTTGGAGCAGCCTGGGACAGTGGAAGGTGTCCCTGCCCAGGGCAAGGAACAAGAAGAGCTTTCAAGTCCCTCTCATCGCCAACAAGTCTGTGATCCTGTGATTTAGCCAACATCTGTGGCTGGTTTCCTCATGTGCCTCTTCTACACCACTATTGAATGTTGTCCCTTTGCCACCTGCTCCAGTAGGCTTCCTGCTTCCAACAACTTTCCTGAGGCCATTATTAGTGTTTCTATATCTCGTGAGCTGTGGGCCTCAACTGATCTTCCTTGGTGTGACTTTAAATTCCCTATGTAGGACACGCTTTCCTGGGCAAGACTTCAATTTTGTTGGAGTCTATCTTTCTATTTTTATAAAACTCATTTTAATAATGTCTTTGATACCTCCTTCCACTGTCTTATCTATGGCAGAAGAGCTCAGAAACGCATCCTCATCTTGCAGGAAGAGAGTCGTTCCTTCAGTTTCACACCATGTACACCAGTCTCCCAGATCAGTGGTGCAGCATCCTCCTGAATCCTTCTGGCTGCAAACATCTGTCCACAATAAAAGTTCAGGACTGGATGCTGCAAACAGTCTGCTAAGGCAGAGCAGTGTTGGGAGAGCTGCTGTCACCTGCAGTTACAGCACAGCCTTGTCTCTGCCTTCAGGAGGCTTCTTCCTCCTGCCGCTGGACTCTGATTCATCTCTCTGAAATTCTGTCTTTCCACTCTCACCTGCCTCCTCGAGTGTCAATAAATGGCTACACACTCCTTGGCTCCCAGCCTGCCCTGGGGGAACTCCCAGGTCCTTCTGCCACCAGTATCATGCCCTGCAGCACATGGCACATACCTGCTGCTGCCCAGGGCTGGCTCTCTCCTTGCCCCGAGGGGATGCCTGAGAATGAATTCTCTGCTACAGCCTCTGGACTTGCTTTCTGCAGGACCTGGGACCCCAGCTGCTCGCCAGGACAGCTGGCTGAGGCTTCGGTCACCACTGTAATACAGAGCACAAAGATTGTGTCTGCTCCAGGCAACAACACCAGTCTGTGCATGTACTCAGTGTCTTCTGACCCCAAAGACAAGCAGGAGGAAAGTTCGTGCAGCAGAATCCAGAACAGAAAACAAAGGGCACACAGAATGTGATTACACCAAGTTCAGAAGCAGAGGTTCTCCTGACACTCTCCCCACGGCCCGAGAGCAGCTGTCAGCCTCTCCCGGCTCTCTTCCAGTCTCACGAAGCAGGAATCCCACCCGGCAGCCCCCCGCCGCCCTCCCCGGGCCACAGCCGCTGACCTGCGGGCTGGGGGGGCAGCGAGGAACGCCAGGGAAGCCTTCGCTCCGTCCGGGGGTCCGGCAGCGGCCTGAGCCACGCGATGTGCCGGAGCAGCTGCAGCAGCAGCGCGCCCACAGCTCCCTGCGGAGAGCGGACACAGTCAGGGCACCGGCCGCGCTCCCACCCGGCCCCTTCTCCCCGGCTCTGCTCCTCACCCAGGTGACGGCCTCCCGCACGGAGTAGCGGGGCACCAGGCCGGGCAGCGCCTGCCGCCGTCCTCCTCGCTCCGGGCCATCCTGACACGAGGGCGCCCTGCAACAACCGCACACACACGGGCGCCGTGAGGCCGGGCCGCGCCGCCGGCCCCGGGGCGGGGGCACCCGAACCGCACTCACCGCTCGGGGCTGTGGCGGCGGGCGCGGCCCAGCCCGGGG
>VZUI01034517.1:0-83109 GCA_013401135.1 Cettia cetti | reverse complement strand
CCCCCCCCCCCAAAAAACAAAACAAAAAAAAAACCAAACAAAAATCCTGCCAAAACAAAAAACCAAACAACCCCCTCCAACATGTTCCAAAACAAAGAAAAAGCTATCTTTGCTGCTGGAGTTAGACCACTCAGATTAGCAAATAATAAATTAAACTAATAAACTGGGACATTTCATTAATATGGGTTAATTAGAAACCACTTATTGGTATCTTCTTATACATACAATATTAGAGATTTTCAGATCTAGAAATAAACCTGTCTTGAATTTACAAGGGACAATTAAACACTGATTGCATGAGCACAACTGTACACTACCAGAAGAAATTCATCACACCAAGTAAATGACAGATAATTCAGTTGTCTTAGTCACCCCTCGTACAACTACAAGCATCAATTTCACTAAAAACTTTTTAGCAAATGCTTTTATAGCTACATACCAACTTTTACTGTTTTCAAAGCTCACTAGACAGAAAATTATCTCCACCACATACCACTAAGCTCAGTTATGCAAGCCTTGGCCTTCCTGATTTATTAGAAGCCTAAGTGAGATGTGCTCTTGAGCAAGCATTAGAAATAGAAGCAGGAATTCAAAAGGCAATTCTGATTTATGCTTCCATTTCACTGTATGAAAATTAAGAGGCATTTTACAAGAAAAAGCAGCTTTAAGAACAATTCCTCTTACAATTTTAATATGTTTTTCAATAATTGTATTTAAAAAATGCTAAAGATACTTACAAGGAAAGTGATGCAGACAATTTAAGACAATTTAAGCAGACAATTAAGTTTAATACATATTTATGTGAACTGCAAAAAAGTAAAGCTCCTGAATTTGAGCTACAAATCCAATAGATAAATAAAAATAGAAAAATATGTGTAATTTCAGTGAATTACTACCTCAAATTCAACAGCAGAATTTCATCAGACCTTTGGTAAAACCACAGTGTTGCTTCACAAATCTCTCTAAGCACATTGGGATCAAAACATCAATATTCATTAATAGAAGTAGTTAAATACCTTATTTATCTTAAATCTTCTACCTTTGGTGACATCTTTCTCTCATCTGGGAGTATTTAAAACTTCTCAGGTTTGTTTGCTTTTTGGGGTTATTTTTTGTATGACTGGTGGGTTGTTTTGGTTTTTTTGTGCTTGGTATTTTCTTACGACTGTGTAAATCACATCATATCCCTTAATCATCTTAGCCAAGGTTACACAGAAATGTAACAACATGACACTGTCTCCAGACATCTACACAATTTCCATTTCTTGATCACTTCAGATACCTGGGAATTGGCATAGTCACCACACAATCACACCTCAGGTAAACAGCAATTTTTATTAAATAAAAACACATTTCTACTAGTAACTCAGCAGAAAACCATGCTCAACAAGCACTTCTATCAGAATACTTCAGGTCATAACTAGACCCTTCCTAAGTCTGCTGAGAGAGAAAAATGGTCTGGCAAACTTCTAAGCCAGTGTCATCTGGGAAATGATTAGAAATCTTTCTTTTTTGCAATCTGACAAAAGAGAGTAGCTGAAATGTTGGTGCACCCACTTGCCTACCAGTTGTAACTGTGGTACCTATTCAGACACATCCTGTATTTCAAGCTGTCTCTCCCAATAGATCCCATTTTGCAAGAAATAAGCACCGAGACTGAAAATTATAAAAAATAATTACTTTAGAAATGAACAGTCAACACTAAGGCTTTAATCACTGGCCTTCTTAAAGCCATTGTGAGGATTTAATTGAATAATCTTGGTGGTCCACTGATGGAGCATATGCAAATATGTGCAGCAGACCCAAGAGGATAATTAATTGTAGCTTACACCATGTGTGGGCCTGCATTCATCTCAGACAAAAGAGTACAAACTCTATTAAAAATATTCATTGCCTGTGACGTGAAGTTCAAGCACAGAGACACACAGGGTACAAAGTGTGGCACTGAACTGGAACACTGAATGTGTCACTTGTCATCTCCAAGGTCCAAGGGCACAGCTGAGCCTCCTCGCTTAGCTCTCCTTCCTTTCAGTTCATTTGGGTGCAGCTTCAGGAGCTGATCATTTCAGAAAAATAATAATATTATTGCCCTAGAAGAATAGCAGCAAGTTGTTCTACAAGTCTTCAAAAAGATTAAAACATCAGCAACACATTAAATTGGTTTGGGTTTTGTTTGACATCACAAGTAGATCAAAAATTATCTCTGGATTTTCTCTGAACTCTCACATCCTTTAAAATAGATCCTACACTGTTTTCTTGAAACATCCACACCTAATGTTCATTTGCTTCTAAACCAGACTAACATCCTGGTGCAAATATGAATTTTAATTTAGAGCTGTGGATGCCAATTAGGCTTATGGGGAATCTTTGAGAACTGATCTAACTGCAGAGAGGTCACATATCCTCTATTCTCCTTCATTTTAAATTCACCATTGCTTATTATTCATCTTGTTAACATCAAGCATTTATAAAAAGTAGGCAGACCTCACCGCTTCAACAAATACTGCTTTTCAGGAAAAGCATCCTTACACTGTCCACAGAAAAATACCAATGAGTATCATACTTTGATGTGGTGCTCTCACAACTTCCTCTTAAAACATCAACACAAGTCCTTATGAGGTTCATCAGCCCAGATGGACTCATCTGATCTACAGTGATGGCTCACTGCTGCTGTGCTGAGTTTAGCTCCGATTGTCAGAGTTAAGTGAGTGCATTAATTGTTGGTGCTAATACCTGTCAGCAATTAGCAAAACCAGCCCTTTGCAGCCCTGAATTCCATGCTGTTTAATGCTATTTATTCTACAGCATCAACTCCTTGCTTTGATGCCTGTGATCAAAGAGCAGTGGAAATCCACAGTTTTATGCAACAAGAGAAGGGCTGAGAAATGTGACACAGAAACAGGCAGAGCCAAATTACACCTGAAACTGGAGGCTGGTACCCTCCCCTCTGTTACCAGGCCCAAAATGCAACACTGGGAGCATCTATCCAACAGTAATGCCACGCTGCATCCAAAGCAGCACAGCCTGCAGGCTGAGGAAGGTGATGCTGCCCCTCTGCTCTGCCACCAAGCTGGTCAGAGGGATGGAGCACCTCACCCGTGAAAGGTTGGGAGAATTGGGATTGTCCAGCCTGGAAAAGGGAAGGCGTTGGGTGACACAACTGAGGCCTTCCAGTACCTGCAGGAAACTACAAGTGAGATGGAGACAGACCATTTCCAAGGGCCTGCAGTGACTGGACAAGGGGGAATGGCCTTAAACTGACAGAGAGTGGGTTTAGATTGGATATTAGGAAGAAATTCTTCCTTGTGAGGGTGGTGATGCCCTGGCACAGGATGCCCAGAGAAGCTATGGCTGCCCCATCCCTGGAAGTGTCCAAGGCAAATTTTGATGGAGTTCTGAGCAACCTGGTCTACTGGAAGGCATCTCTGCCCATGGCATGAGATAATCTTTAAGGACCTTACAACCCAAACCATTCTGTGATTTTATGGTTCTACAATCTAGATGCACTGGTCTTAAAGAAAATGTCGAAGCTTAGGCTACAGTCAGATTCATATCAAACAACAAACCCTCTTTCACATACAGTTTTATTTTGCTTTCTCTTGATCTGTTATTATATGCATTATCAGAACTGGCAGGATCCTCTTTCTCTTAGCTCAGAATACACAGAAAAAAAGTTAATTACATTATAGTAGTGTTAATCAAATGGTGCTCATACGTAAGATACCCAGCTGTGCAGAATTACTTCACATCATTCAAACATCTTCCCCCCAAAATTATCTCAAAAATGCCAACTTAGTTAAAAATAAAAAAAAACATAATATAGAAAAGCAGTTAAAGGGATGTGCTCCCATATACAAAATATTCCCAATAAAGGTTATTTTGATAAAATTAATTGATTTTTAGAACTACCTAACAAATACCAAAAAAAGCAAGTCAACCTGAATATACTAAAAGGTTAAATCCTATTTCCTTAAGTAATGTTTTACTTCTTTCTATCTCAATGCCAAGTTTCCTATAAAATAAATGAAAACCACAATTTAGACAGACGGTTGAAGAGGCAGCAACACCAATCCTCACTATCAGGTAAGGAAGCAGAGCAGATGAAGAGTAACACTTCCTCTCTAATTAAAGTAATTTGGTCTTTTAAATAAAGAAAAAGAATCTGTATAATGGACAAGCACAAATTAATTATTTTAAGTGTTATCATTGATATACTACACTAAAAAAGAACCAAACATAGATTTGCTTTTTAAAATGCGCTTCATTTATATGTCAGGAGTTTTAAAAGGTGACTTGGCCAAAATAAGTACCACAAGAAAAAGCAGCATTTAGTTAGCAGGATATATCATCATTCAATTTACCAGCTGAAATTTTAGAACCCCATCTGATCAAGAGTTTACGTCTGCCACCCACTGCTTATATGCAGACTGTCAATCACTTTGATGCCTGTTGGTCTCATATAATCAAACCCTTGGCTCTAGAAGTTCAGAAATTTCCATTTGACAAAAGTATTTCTTGGCTGCCTCCCCTTGTATTTTCACATCTCTGACTTCAACACCTACACAGATTGATCTGCATTATCCTTTTACTTCGTAAGTGCAGAGGAACAACTACAGTTTATTTACAAAGTGAACTGTCAGCACTTTTGACAGCTCTGCAGGAAAAATACCCAGCAAAAAAACCCATTATAATTCAGTAGGCCCCTAGATTTACATCCTGACTCTCACAACTGTATCCTTATCTCACAAAACAATGGAAATAATATTTATTAAAGACTTTTGCTGACCCAGCAACACATGCTGCTTCAGCAAAGGGCACACCAGGTTGTTCCTTCCAAGGTTAAACTGCAGCAGCAGAGAAAACTACAGGACAACACCTCTTGAACAGACATGATG
The DNA here is from genome assembly GCA_013401135.1 of Cettia cetti. NCBI lineage: Eukaryota > Metazoa > Chordata > Aves > Passeriformes > Sylviidae > Cettia > Cettia cetti. The sequence continues at coordinate 78,214 of VZUI01034517.1, read as the reverse complement.
CCTCTAACAACCTTGCCAGCAATTTCTTCCACTAAATTCATACCTCAGTCAGGGCCAGAATCTGGGAGCTTTTTCTTTCTCATGTGGTTTTTTTCAAGTTCAGGGTACAGTAAAATGACATGGAACTGGCTTTTTTGGCAACAGCTGACTATTGTGTAAGAACGTCTTCAGCCTCAAGCAGGCAAAAGTAATGTTTTTAACGTGAGAACAGTTCGTCTGTACCTGACATTTCTAAGAGTGTAACTATATGGTAATGAAAAATATCCTGGTGAAGACTCAGTTCATTGACAAACACCTTGTGTGAAGTGAAGATCAGTTTATTTCATTGGGATGGCAAACATCACACTCAAGCCATTTCATATGATTTTAAAATAGCAAAGAAAACCCCAGAGAAAACCACCCTCCGTATTGGGTGGGAACATTATTTTTTATCAACTTCTTTAGGAGCTTGTTTAAGTTTTTCTTATGTTGAATCTGGCTTTGGAAACACTTTTAAAGAACTAGTAAAATCGTATCCAAAGAAGTCAAATTAACTGCTGTTTACCATATGGAGTATTACTCAATTCTCCTCTTACCAATAGAAAACATGAACATAAGGAAGCACTTTGCAAGGCAGAGAATATTCATATGAAATCCAGAAGTGAAAACTCCTTGCCTCATTTCTTTTTTTCTCTTTCTGGATTACACATTGTATCAGGAAAGCAGATTTTAGGCTCCATTTCAAGACTGTAAAACAGAGGATTTGTAAAGAAATATGTTTTTACAGTATCTCTCACCTTAAAGACTCTTTGCAGAATCAGCAACTTTTGAGATGTTCCAGGTCTATAAAGTAACTCTGCTATGCAGAATTTTTACAGATCTCCAGCCACTCAATACAGTTCTACTTGTTATGTACCTTACAATTGTTTCTGAATGGTTTTCTTCTGGTGTGACAAATGTCCTTGAATTCTTTCTGAGGACCCAGCCTCTATATGAGTGTACTCCCATTCCTAACTCCAATGCACAGCAAGTTTTGAGATGTATTTATGGCCAGCAGGTTTAGAGTACCAAATACTTCAAATAATACTTCAGAATTGGCACAAGGAAAAAAAACCAACACCCCTGGACATTCCTGGCTGAGAATACCAGTATTTATTTGAGAATACCAGTATTTATGTTATTTGTACTGAAAAATACTCCTTTTCAGCCTGTTTTTGTGCATCCTGCTCTGATGAAGGTGGCAATGAAATCTCTAGAACAGGCTACTGGCTAGAGCTCTATGGACAACAATGTTACTCTGTAATGGTGGACATCACAATAAAAGAGCCACTTGAAGACAGAGCTTTTGAAGGTATATTTGAATGTTATTATCCTCCTATGTCATTTGGATCTCAAAGAGCAATGAATTTTAACAGCAGAAGGCTGGGAGGGGAAAAAACAAAAAGATATCAGTTCACCAGCAATTTCTCATTCCACATGAAGAATGGGGACTAAAGTAATTTTTGCATGTTGAAAACAAACTGTCAGTTGATTAATTCCTCCATGGAGTACAAATTCAGGGAGTCTGACCCCACTGTTGCCTTGGGCTGGGAGGTTTCCCCACGCCTGCTGACTACATGGTGTGCTAACACTCAATGCTCCTGATCCATGCCTGCCTCAGGCAGGGACTCTGAGGATGCTCTGCCAATGACAAGTCAGCAAAAAAAAAAAAAAATTGCCATGGTCTCCTCCCTCCTCATGTCCTTTTCCGGGAGAAAATTAAGGCAAAACCACCCAAACCAAACAATTCCGCCTACTTTAAGCATTTTAAAGGAACAGAAAATGCACAAGCCAAAACACATATTGGTCGAACAACTTCAGATAAAATTTATTTTCACTTTTGCTTGGAGAGGTCCAACCCTGAAATGACTGGTATTGCCCCATAACTAAAGTTTTGAACGATTTAATGCCAAGCTGAAAGCTTGATTTCATAGTATGTATATCATAAAAGCAAACATGGTCTTCTCATTGTGTTTTCAGTGTTTTGCAAAAAAGAACATTCTAGAAAGTGAAAACAGATCAATGTATGAGGTAAATAAAATGTTAAGTTCAAGCAATAAATTCATCAGCTTCCCCAAAAGCAAGTATGAACAAGCAATAATGCCTTGCCATGAATGTTGTTCATATTTTCCCTCATTAGGCAGAAAGTATTTTGAGGTAAGGAATTTGTTCAGTGATCATGGCTGTAAACTATTTCACTGCTCAGGTGAAATCAGAAATTTGTCCCTTCATCTCTCCACCTCCCAGAACAAATACCACACTTTAAGCTTTTGAAAATTTTTGTCTGCATGACAGCTTCCCCTTGTTTACTGCAAAAAATTTGTTCCTATGTCTAGATAAGGGAAACTGCAGATCACACTGATTCTTCACAGCTGGTGTTCCAGTAGGGATGGTATTATTTAGCTAAAATAGGAGTTTCAATACCAGAAGAACTACATGTAACCTTCTTTCACCACTGAAATAGGCAGACTGATACACCTGCCTCAGTTTAGAAGCAAAGCCAGAACTTTCAATCATGCAGCTCAGTGACACATAGCTTTAAATACATCAATATATTCCTCTTCTAGGTTATATTAGGCAGCCACACATTGAAATGAAGACCTACTTCAAGGTTTAAAAAAAAAAACTTGCTCATATTTAAACTGTATCCTTTTCTCCTTAAAAAAAAAATCCAAATCCCAAATCCTGCAAGAAAATGGGAAAGTTCTGAACTAGAATGTTACTCCTAAGGCTGGAAAAAGTAACTGGAAAATTCCAGCTATCACCACACTAACTATTCAGTTAACCAACAAACCCAGAAAGTTTCATATTAGCAACCATGATCAAGCTAACATATGCAATAAGCATTTCTAGACCTATACTTTAGAAAGGACCCTCATTCCATTCCGTTTTCTTTCCTGGAAAGAATTTAAGCACATTATTATGTGCTTAACTGATTAACTTGAAAGTATAGCTACATGGGGTTTTTTGCTAAAGAAAAGCAGCAAATTAGAAGTTTAAGTACAATCCTAAATTCCTGTCAACAAAACAGCAAAACAGCTATTTGTGCTGTTCAAGCTATACAATTCCAAACCTAAAATGCTACCAGCACTTCATTTTTGTGCATAAACCTCTGTATTTATTTCCATCTAATGGTACATTCAGTATATCAAAAAGCTCCGTGCACTTTAAACATCTTTGAAGGCAGTTTGATATAACTGCCTATAAAAACCTATTATGGCTAAGCCCAAATCACACTAAAAAAAAAATCAACAAGGCAAACGGGTGATAAAATTTGCATTAAAATTTAACTTATCAAGCTTCATGAAAAAAGAAAAAAAGGCACCAAGTAGGTAAGATAAACATCTCACTAAAGTGAAACATTAAAATTTATCTAAATTCAACATTAGCATTTATTTGGGAACTATAATGACAGAAAATAGTTCTTCTATTCACGACAACAGAATTTAAAAAGCATTTCCCACAGCTCATTGTCTTTAGTTCTGGGTTGGGAGCCAAACCACCTACATGAAGAGTCAGAGCTACAAAGGAACATCAATGCTAACAGTCATCTTCCAAATCACGTAAATCATAAATATTACATCAATTCTGCATCTGCAATGTATCATCACCACACTACTGTACCAGAGGAATTGCCAGCTGATGCATTAATGAAATTACCCTAAGCACAGGTTTCTGCAAGCTGATGTATTACATCCACGTAGCCACCCACAGCTCTGATTCAGACCATCCAAATTCAGTCTAGAACTATTTCCTGATGAAAATCAATACCTAACTTTTACTGAGATGAGCTGCACTACTCCCCAGAATCTTCAAACAGATGAATAAGACATTTTTACATGTATTCATCCATCAAGACTTGTCATCCTCAAAGGAACACCAAGGGAAACCAAAGTGACACAGCAAAACCCTGGGTTTCCTTTGCTAAATACCTCTCTGTAGATATGTGTGCTGTAATTTTCTAGCTATAAAAATAAAAACCTTTTCAAAATTGGAACCTGACAAGATTTCTAAATGTCACAGGACTGCAGCACTTTTACAATTAGACTTTTAACTGCCAGGGAGGAGAAAAGAAGATATGCATTTTAAATTTCTCCTGTGATGAGAAAACAGTTACCATGAAGTGGAAACTGAAGTGGTTTTCAGTTATTTAAATCCTAAGCTACAACCAGATACTGTTTTGTGGGTTAGTTGGTGTTTTTTTCCGAAATAATTTTTATGCTGACAGATTTTGCAGTTCAATATGTGACATCCCTACAGAAATAAACACCCAGCTTTGCAGGTGATGTACACACAGATACATACACTGACTGGAAACGTACCTGGTTTTCCATTTTGTGCCCTCCACAAGCATCTACAACCCCCAAAATTACATTTGAAACCTGGTATCCAGTAACACTGCCATATGAGCTGTGTGTTAAAATCAGGTACATTACAAGTGTTTATTTGGGAAGTACTTCCCATTCAGCATTGCAAGCTAATTTAAAAAAAGCTCAAATTCCTGCTACATTCAATCTCTATGACATGATTTAGCAGTCAAGCCTATCTGAATAAAAATCTTGGAAGTTAGAGTTACAGTAAAGAATAAACACAACTTCTACCTACAATTAGGTTTCTACTTAAAATCTTCACTTGAATGCTTAAAAAGTTGTATTCTGCTCTGCATATATATTGTAAGTTACTGAATGCTGGATTAAAAAAAATCTATAAAACCCACTTTTTTCTAAAGTGGGAGGAAATGCTTTTTGTCTTAGGAAAAGCAGTCATTTTAAAAATGTGTAAGAATTACTCACCAGTCTCCAGAGACATCAATTCTTTACCACAAGCTCGACACACAAACAAGAAAACACATGTAAGGCTGTGAGGGACGATCCTTTTCTCTTGGAAGCTGTTTCCCAATGAGGACTGCACAACCCCGACCCCGAGGAAAAGCAACTTAGCTGTCAGGATTGCGAGACTCTGAGAAAGCTGATACCAGAGTGATGTCACTTATTCCTGAAATGTTATTGCAGCTCCAAACTAATGACTCTCTCTTAGCAATAAATCTCATCCTCCAGATGATGGAAAACAAAACATTTAACAACAGGATTAACTTTCAACAGGAGTTAATAGTTCAGATTTCAATAGTGTATCTCGAGCTGAGACAAACTATTACAGTCAGAAAAAGTGATAAAAAAACCAACTCAAAAACCACAAAACACAAAAAAAGGACCCAGATGTTATCTAAATATGCTCCTCTAATTATCTCTAACCTGCAAAGATTTTTTTTTTCTGGCAGCAATAGTCAGAAAACACTTCATGAGATGAAGGGGAAGAGCAATGACTGGCACCACAGCACTGGGCAGCTGTCTACAAAGCTGCAGCTAATTCAGCTGAGAAGTTCTTGGCCTGGCAGGGTGGCCCTCAGCCAGGTCACCTTTCTCCCTTTTTTCACTTCTTTCTGCCCCAAGGTTTGCTCCAAAATGGAAGCTCAATCATCAAGAAGTACTTGCCCAATTCCATAGGGAAACTTTTTTTTGGATGAAAAGAGAAAAAATTATAACAAGCAAAAGACATAATGCCTGTGTGTTAAAATCAGGAACTTTTAATACCGAAATAGATGCATCCAAACTACTAATGAAGCATGTGAAGCTATGAAGACAGTGAGGAACACCACAGAAAGAAAGAAAAAAAAAAGATCACTACAGGCACTTCAGGAAATTCCTAATACAGGAAAGAAAAACCAGGGACTAATATTCTACTTCTAAAATACAAAGCAAGAAGGAGATGAAGAGCATGAATCAATTATTTGGTACATAAAATCCACTTTTGCAAGAGTAAAAAGCAGAGTTGCAGTTGAAGGGATGGCTGGGGTCTTCTACAAAATCTCAAATCTTGGACTAGAGCGCAGAGATCTTTCATATTAAAACCCTAACATCAAAGGTTATCTTCATGAATATTTTCAAATTGGCGTCACACACATCTTTAAATATGACAGCCCACAGATTTCCAGCAGTCCTGAGCCAACACCATCCTAATTTAGAGCTGGTTAGTAATCAACACAGGCACTGTGTGGGCAAGCACCGCCTTCAGTCAACTACACTGAGGGCAGGGCAAGCCTTTCTGCAGAGAGGCCTGGATTTTAGTACACTTATTAGTGAAAATATGTGAGCTGTAAAGAGGCAAGTCTTGCAGAAAAAAAATGCAAATTCACAAGATAAATCGCTGCTTTTTAAAAAATGATCCTGCATGTGCAAGATGAGACGTTCCAAGGGATGCATAAAGTAACAAACTGGAGGGAACACAGAGGCCTTCAAAGGAAAGAAATGGAAACTCAAGTTAAAACACCAGAAAACATTCTTCTGATAGGAAAGAATAAGGACTGTGAAAAAGAAAAGAATAAGGAAAGAATAAATACCCCCAAAGTCAGGCAGGCAGTCACAGGGATTGAAATCTGAGTTATTCCTCAATTTTCAACGTGAACAGCATCAAAACCAGAAGGTGAGGGGCAGAATGAGCTACAAATAAATGCACGGTACAAGCTGCCATGGGGGCCAGGATGGAACTGGTTAAAGAGAGGCAGCCAAGTGCAAAGGCAGGGCTCAATCAGTGCCCAGGACACGGGTGCCAGAACCCAAGCCTGTTCAGAGCCAGTGGGTGAGATCAGCAAACCTGTGTCAGAAAGAGGCTGGCTTCAAAACCCACAAGTGCTAAACCCCGAAGGCAAGTGACCTATTTTGAAACAAGTTCACCTGTCACACTTAGAATAGCAAAAATCTGGAGTGCAAAACCTGTGAAATGCTGTTTTCCAAAAAAGTATGGAAGATGAGACTTGAACCAAATATTAACAATGCAGAAATGAGTCGGAAAATATAAGTTTTACCATCAGTTGTGTTAAGTTGTCAATATTAGTGGTCAATATGCCTCCTTTTCTTGCTTGGCACATTTAATTTACAATACTGATCCACTGCTTGAAATGATGTTAGCAATCTTCTTCTCCATTTTTTGATAGCATATGATAAGTTTTATAGAAGTAATTAATCTCCTGTTAGTTCTGGGGCACTAAAGCCTCTTTTTGTAAGAGCTGTGCTATTTCCAGAAGAATCTAAATTTCATTAATAGCCTCCAGCCCTGAGCTCAGTGTTAAGATTTGATGAAGCACTAGCATATGACATTGGAAGACAAAGACCACAGCAGCTGGAAGAGCAAAGAGCTCTCCCAGTTTCGAGACACAGTAGCTTACCAGAATGCAAGGGCTGATTTTGGAAGAGAAAATATTAATATTTAATTACACCAACTTTCTGGTTTTGTCCAGTTTTCAATTCCATTTAAAAAATAGTTGTTTCTGAAGGCCTTCAAACAGATTGCAGTCAGTGCTGAAGTACCGTAACTTTCAACAAAGAAAGAGCTTAGCTTCCTGAAAATGTAAGACAGCTAAGACTAATGCTAACAGTCTAAATCAGAGTAGGACAATAGGACACACTTTGTCACTGTTGAACTAGAGAGTTACGGACTGTTCCACTTAAAGTAATTTGCTATTTTCAAGAAGAAAAAAATTGGTGTTTTCAGCCAAACCAATACAAAGACAAAACAACATAATTGAGCAGAAGGAGCAGGGGAAAATAAAATTGCTCTGGGCACATATGTACAGATAACCACATGGCAATCTTACCTGTATTTTCCACAGAATTTAGGGATTCATGTTCACATCTAAATTACTAAGATCTTTACTAAGTTATTTTACTAAGGTCTTTAGACATCTGATTTAGGGAACATGCTTCTGATTAGTTCAACAGGCTGCCTTTTATGTAAATGTTACAATATACAAAACTCTTAGGTCAGAGAGATGTCACATACGAATGACGCTCATACAAAAATGCCAGATGAACAAGAATCTTGGTGGTCATCAAGTTCAGCCTCATGCTCAGAAGTAAATCCAATGTCAGATCAGACTGCAAAGGCCCTTGTCCAGTTGAGTTTCAAAAATCTTAAAGACAGACATAGAAATCTTCAAGCAGATCTATTCTCTGCTCAAGAGGCTTGATTTTTTACTATTACTATCTTAATCTGATAGACTGTGCTTTATTGCAGTTTATGACCATTGCTCTTTTTACAGTTCTGAAGAGAGCCTGTCTCATCTATTAAGTCCATGCAGTTAATGAAAGGCTGCAGTTAAGTCTCTGCTTTTGTCATCTCTTCAGGCTAAACACACAAATCCCCTTCAGCCTCTTCTGGCACATCATATGTCCCGGCCCTGTAGCCTGCTACTGCTGGACTCACTCGTGTTTGTCTCCCTCCCTCACTCTCTCATGCTGATGTGACCAAAACCAGACAGATTATTCCAGAAGACACATTCCAAAACAACAAATTGATGGGAATAATCACCATTCTCCCCACGGCAGCTCGACAGTTAACCTCCATGCCCATTACAGCACATCCCGCTTGTCTCCCACCAGGACCATTCCCTGGGGAGCTGCTCCTCCACCTGCACACACTCAGCCTTTGCTGAACTCCATGGAAACTCCAGGGAACTCGGCATGTTCCACCCTGCTCAGGTCCCTGTGGGTGGCTGCCCTGCCCTCTGGCACTCTGAGCCCTCCTCCCAAGGGTGCTGTTCTCCAGGAACTTGCTGATGCTGCTTTCAGCCTGACTTGCTGATCAGCGTGAAAAGAGTTTCACCCCAGCAGCAACTCCAGGGAAGACTCCCTGCCAACAGCCACTGACCTGAAACTTCAAACTATTGATTGCTTATGGTGCAATCAATTCTTCTCCATTCATCCAATCCACACCCCACACTCACACACAAAGGTACCACATGAAGATACATCAAAAGCCTTGCTGAATCTAAGTGATTTTCACTATTTTCTCCCTCAGTTGCAGAGGCAGTCACTTTAGGAGGTAGCCAGGTTGGTCAGGCAAGATTTTTCCTTGATCCATCCATGCTAGCTGTTTCCAATTATCTTCCAGTCTTTCACATGCCTAGAAACAGTTAAAAAGAGAACTTGCTCTTTAATATTCTCAGGGAAAGAGGTGAAGCTGACCAGTGTTCAGTTCCTGGATTCTTTTTCTTGCCATTTTTTTTTTTTTTGAACACAGTAATGTTTGTCTTTTTCCAGTCATCAGGGTTATCAGGGTTGATAAAAATCACTCTCCTGGTGACATCTGTCAGCTCACTCAGCACCCTCAGCTGTTTATGTTCCTAGAATAAGAATCCATGGCTGTTTCAAGCATCAGTCAAAAAATAACTTTGAAGTGAATGTCATGTTTTAAAAAAAAACAACCAAAAAACAAACACCAAAAAACCAAAAAGCAACCTAGGAGGGGTAGGGGCCTCTGATATCTGGCAGCTGATATCTGTCAAAACAAAAAAGAAGAGATGGAAGAACAAATGAAACACATCACTGGTCCAGGCTGCTGGAATGCTCCAGGATCTACTGGGAGCTGCCATCTGATATTTCTGCTGTATCCACAACCCTGCTGTAAATCTATGACTGAGAGCACTGAAGTGTTACCCAAACATTTTCTTTAAGCTTGCTCTGCTTAGTTTAAGCTCTATACACCACGAGCAAAAATGATAATGAATTCTAAAGCAGGAATTTTGACTGCTTGCTGTTGACAGTACAGACAGAACAAGTTTTCCCAAAGGGAAAGCCCAACCTTGGCTTGCAACTGGAATGTCTTGTTGTGTCCCAAACATCAAAGAACTTAAAGACACGTAATGGAAACTGCATGCAGCATGAACATTACCCATCCAGCAACCTTAACAGGGAAGGCAAGGTCTCAACAGCCCATGGGGCACTTTTTCCCAATTACAGTGACACACAGACACTGACAGAGAACTTTAAATAAGCTTGGGAATAACCAGTCAGTATTTATAGTTGCAGTCCTTCTAGAATAACATCTTTATATAAAGCCTTTGATTCTATGCATTGAAAATGAAAAGAAACAAAGTGAATGTTTCCTCCTTCCCAATGCTTTCAGAGGAAGGGAACAGCATTTTTAGATTTACTGCTGGAAGACCAGGATTAAAGCAAACGTCTGGCTAAAGAAGGCATTAATTTTACAAACATATATACATTTCTCAGCTACAGCATCTTTTATTAAAGCAAACTGCACTCTCAAACAAAATGTTTCAGGGAATTTTAGCTCACTGCTTAAGCCAACACCAGTCAGAACCTGCTCTTCACTCAATCACAGAACGGTTTGGGTTGGAAGGGACTTTAAAGATCACCTCATTCCAACCTCCTCCCATGGGCAGGGACACGTTCCACTATCCTGGGCTGCTCCAAGCCCTGTCCAACCTGGCCTTAAAGACTTTCAGGGATGAAGAATTCATAGCTTCTCTGGGCAACCTGTGCCAGGGCCTCACCACCCTCACAGAAATGAATTTCTTCCTAATAACAACTAAACCTGCACCTACCCTGTCACTATCTGCCTGTATAAGTTCCTCTCCCTCTTTTTTTCTCAGCCCCCTTAGTTCCTTCCCTTGCTTTTCTAACACACACTTCATGTTTAATCCAGAATGCAACTCTTCAGAAAAGAGCAATCACGAAACCTGATTATCTAGAGATTTTATTCACTGCCAAACAGATTTTCAAGCATGTGCCAGATGTGAAGGACCCACAGTCTCCCTCTACTCATCATTAAGGCCTGAATCTTCTGAGATGGAAGACAGACACTTATTCCATTCCCTGAAACCTGTGACAGTCTTCTGCTCCCCCCAGTGGCAAAAACCCAAATATAATCCACAAGGAGGCCACTGAAGCAGCATCACATGGTCATACAGCATCACTGTTCCCAGAGGTTCTTCAAATCCTAAATTTCCAGTATGCAAAGGATTTTTATTCTACCGAAAATAAACAACTGTCTAAACCAACATTTATCTTTATTTGAGCAAAAAAAGTTTTTTGAATTGATAAATAGAAAGTAGTTGATGAAGTAAACATTTAAAATTAATCTATAATTCTTAAGTTGACAGCAATTTTCTTGGGTTATGATAAAGAAAAAAAACTTTTAAAAATATTTTTTTTTGATACAAGTATACAAGCAATTGTCTGCTTAAGAAAAAAGTCACAGCAAGCTGCTGCTATGCAGACATTACATGCCTGCTCTTATCAGCCTTCTAATGTTTTCCTTCTCTTAAGCTTAAAAAAGTTTTTTAAAAAGTGAGCATAATAAGAATACTATTTCCTGAAAGATGATCCAAATGAGTATTTAAAAAATAATTCTGACATTGTAATATGAGGGTATATATCTTACATACAGTAAGACTCTTCTATATTCAAAGACTGACTGCAAAATGAGTTTATTTGAAATATTTTTTGGCTTATATTAGTGGCACATGATTATTTACCAAATACCTTCAGGAAGGAATGATAAGAAAGAACCCCTGGGCTTTTTTTTCATTTCATGCACTGAATGAGGTGAGACACTGAACCCACATTTGAAGGTCCAAAACATTAAGACAAGACTTTAAACATTGTATGTAAGAAAATCAGTTGCTGGATCTCACCTGTCCAAACTGAACCCATTGCACACAAATACAACTTAATAAAGTTACTCTAAAACTTAATTCTGAAATTTACCTGAGGTTTTATGCAGCCCAAAAGCTTTCCAACATAGGTACTGAAAATCACCTACAGGCTGTGCTGCTTTCAAATATATTTAAATGTGCAATGTTTACACAAAATCAAAGCTATCTCATAGGTTAGAAAAGCCCCAAATGATACTGCAGTTAAAATGGTTTAAGCTGTACCCAAAGAACTTCTACACCGGAGTTTCTCCTCTCATGTCCAAGAATTACTTCTAAAACAGAGAAATAACAGCCTGCATTATTTTTGCACATTTCAGGTTTCTTAAGAGCTATTAAGAGGGGAGAGTAAGACTTGTTCATTTCATTCTATATTCTTCTTCTTTTTTTCCTGTCCCTAAAAAGAAAGGTGCTAAATCCATGGGATTGGCTGAAGTGGTCAAGAGAATTATGTGCTTTAAAACACTGAGTTCATGAGTTTTAAGACCTAACAGCTTTCTGAATTTTCTTTCCATGCTTCTCTATCAAATGTATTTTGCAGGCTTTCCTTGAGGATTAAGATGACAGTGTGACAAGTAGCTTTCTAAGGATTTTTCTCCACTGTCTTTTAATGATTTTGCAAATGTTCATACCAGTGCACAGCAGTTGCTTAGCTTCACTGGCATGGTTTCTATATTCTGACATTCCAGTCAGGTTAGGTCAGTCATTCTGATATCTCAAAAATAATCAGGATATCAAATATTCACTACATGAGCTTTAGAAGGCACATTTCCTCCAATAATTTTAACAAGATTCACATTACAAACAGTTCAGCTCTTTGCAGAACTAATTCTGATGATCCACATCTACTGGATACTGCCTGTCAGAAAACATGAATTTAATGTTTTGACAGAAACAAAATTACTGGTAACCATCTCCAGTGTCATGGAGGACTTGATACACTCTGAAAAAACATCTAGTTAGAAGTGATAAGCTTCTCTATTCCACACATTGGGGTGGTTGTTTCCAACGCTGATGACATGCCAAATATTTATCAGTAACTTTAAACATGTAAATTATAATTCCAGCCTCTAGAGCAAGGACTGTCAACAGAATCAGCAAAGGAATGTAATGTCTTCAACTAATTTCTAGATAAAGAGCAGCAGGGTCTTACTGATTATTATTCCTTATTACTGTAGTCCTTCAATTTCAGAGGTTTCTTGTATTTTCATTGAATATGAGAAGGCTGCAGAGAAGTGGAAGTGTGTTCACCAGTTAGTGCCTACATTTTTATCAGTAAGAATGCTACTGGTGTGTGCATGAGGTTCCCCAAGTAAAAAGTAAAGAAAGTGTAGACTATTTGCAGACTCTAAAATGCTTTTCAGTGAAAAAGGGTACAGTGCTCAGTGCTCAAATTGTAAACTTTTCCTTGATGCCACAGGGATACCAGAGCTTTGTAGGGAACCAGCTGGAAAGATTTTAAAACTATCAGAAGTATTTTTCTTCTAATATTTTTCCAGGAAATGGTTGCACCATTTCCATTCAATCTTTTATATAAAACTATGGAGGTAACAAGGGACAAAAAAAAAAAAAAAATTGAGCCTAGGAAGCTGAAGAACTTTCTGGATCAGAAAATCTAGAAGTGTCAGAGAAACTACAAGATGGTTTTGGTTAGTGTAAAGCAGTGGTTAAACTTACACATGCAGATACGGACACAGCCCACGCACTCACACTGCACTGACCCTGGCACTGCTCAGCTTCTCCTGACTGCTGTGTTATTACTTTTCCACAGAGTTCTCTGACTTTGTTCCAGCTTTACATAGGTGCAGCAGAAATCTTCAGAAATTTTTGCTCGAAAATGGAGAAGGGGAATGCAGTCAGAGACTCTCAATATCACTTCAACACAGCTGTCAGAAAATGACACGCTGCCGCTCTACTAGACATGTCACTGTAACATGAAACGAAGAAATTAAATAAATCTAATTCTGTTGAAGCCCCACACTGACTAATACATTTAATAGTCCTGTCCTAACACAATTGAAACTGTTCTTACTTGGTTTCAACAAGGTAGTGAAATAAAAAAACTGCATTCAATGGATGAAATTACCATTTTGACTATCCTGTGAAGGTGAATGATTACAGCACACAACAAGAACATCTTGGTGCTCAGGGTCCTGAGCTGATGAATTTAGGACCTTAAATTTGTGTGTTATAGGGCAGTATCACAGTAAGATTCCAGAACAGACTGGACTGGGAGTTCACTGGAATTTCTATAAGGAATAACGTAAAGCTGGTAGCTAAAATATTGAAACCAATCCAGCTTCATGAGCAAGAAGTTTCTCTGGGGCTATTTGGCTTTTCTTCCTATGGGGCCAGGTGCAGCTTTGCACTGACATGCATTTCAGTGCCTGAGGTATTTGACTGACAGTCATCATTAAGCTAATTGCACCAGGGATGTGCCCTTTGGCTTCGCTTTCTGCCTCACCAGGCTTCCTCTATGATCCTCATTAAGTAAACCTCTGTTTCCATTCCCAGTTTGTACTATCATGATATAAAATATTCTCCATTAAAACAGCTAAATACAGCTGTGAGGTACTACTGCTGCAGTGGAAGGTTGTGGGGAACATTCTCAACCTATTCTGATCATTTAGGCAGTCAGAAATTAAATTCAGCTGCTCCTGCAGGAAGCACATCTCAGCCAGAACCAGACTGCACTTGGAGACACTTTCAGAGGCAGCATTGAAGAACTTATTTTGACAGCCTCAGTGTGAGGGCTACTAAGGATATCTGTCTTGTCTTTGCTCATAGAGAAACAAATGCACTGGGCAGAGTGGGCTGAAACAGATGGTAGTACCAAAACTGGCCTTGTTTAAGTCATGCCTTTCGTTCTCTGCTATGACAACCTTGATGGCTTGGGATATTTTCTCCAGGAGAAAAAAAACTTATCCTATTTCTTAGAATAATTAAAAAAAAAAAAAAAGTCTAACAGATTTCCCAGACAAGATACAACATCTCGAACATCTCGTATCAGACAAATTTCTATTGAGTAAAATTGTTAAGACTTGTATTGATGTCCTATGTTTTAATGACAGTTCTGAAAACCTTTTTGTAATTCTTCTTTCTGAGTGCATTTTTTCCCCTCCAAAACCTCCATCATATGTTGAACACATGTTGTCAAAAAGAACTGTCCATTTAAAATAATGCAACAAAGCCATTTTGCTGGTTTTGTTTTTACCTTAATCATGAATCACACTTAAAAGGGACCTCAAGGACTCCAGAGCAAATGCTGTTCCATGAAAACTTCCACTAAAGATGTTACTCAGTGTTGTCACCAAACACAATGTTTTCACTGATTAAAAGTTTTTTATTCAGCTGCCCATATGCTAATGTTCATGTAAATGACAGATTTTCTACCAATATGGTTATGTTATGATACCTATACAATTGCCTGGAAAAAATCCCTGTACGCATTATTATATATATTATGGCAAAAGAGGAGAAGAGACCATCTGAAGTATAAAGACAACCAAATTTGGGAATAAACTTAAAAGACTGAAAATAATGAAATGTTGATTAAGTTAATAATTTCCATACAAACAGAGAAATATAAAACATGGAAAACTTTTTATATTTGAGGGTTTTGGTCTAGATATGAATTGCACACAAGTCCCTGCAAGGGGCCTAAAGTACATAATAATTAACATTTCCTTTCTTTGAAAGAGCATCAAGTTTTGACTGGCTTGGAAAAAACTAAGTCAATGTATGGTGCACGCTCCCATTAAATTCAGATTAGCTTAAGGAAAGCACAAAGCAATTCCAGTTTTCCCATAGCCATTGATATGTTTAAATACTAAACCACTGTCTCCTCACCACAGCACTGAAATGTGTGTAAGACTGAATATCCTGAAAACATGTTAAAATATGGAAGCATGCCTTAACATCAGGAAAGTGATATTGTACTGAAAACACATTGAAAAAATTCAAGCTTATGTATCATTTTGAGAAACACTCCTGTATTTTCTTTTCTTTTTGTTTTTCTCCTTTTCTCTTCCCTATGTTCTTGGCGGGATGGAAATTCTGATTTACAAAAAGAAATGTTTTACTTACTCTTGGTCGTATTTTAGGAAATTTAAAAGTTCCAAACAACCTCTTTATACCAAATCATTTGCTAAATTTTCATTGACAGATACTCCCAATAAATACCTATCCACTATTGAATGGCAATGATCTAGTGCATTCATGGCAAAAATCTGCCAAAATTCACAGGACTGTATTTAATACCCATTTTAAACCTCAGTGTACCGAAAAAGTAGACAATTTTTAGCTCATTCAGCAAGGACTTAGCCAGCTCATTATTTCCACTCTCTTGGAACAGAAAAAGGCAATTTTTTTTAAAAATAACACAATCCCAAATATTTTAGGTTTTCACTTTAACAAACCCATTTCTCAACTTACACTAGGCACATAAAGAACTAATAATGCCTTCTTTACTTTTCCATAAAATCTCAGATTCAATTAGACATGGCTGACATTAAAGCCAATTATTTTAAATGAGTTCTGGTGTACATTTTCTTTTTTACTTGGAAAAGTAATTTTAGCTCACGCTTGTGAAATATAGCTCCACTCCTTCCTCCACTTTATAAAAAAAAAGAGAAACTAATAAATGGCAGTATCAGACTGTAGCAAACTGTCTAAAATAGGTCAAGAGCTGATGCAGAACGCTGACAAGGATTTTAGACACAACCTTCAGCCTAAAATTGTCACAGGCTCTCCATCTGGCACACCAACTGAGTATGTGCAATTGTCAGCAGTAGTAAAATCTCTTATTTAGAACACAATGTGAATAGAAAAAGACTGAGCCTTCACTGTCCAAAAGATTTTAATAATTCAAAAAACAGTTGACAGGGAGCTAAAGGGATAGCTATACAAAGGTTCCCCTTCACCCCACATCCTTAACTGATTTTTTTCCCTTGTACAAACAATTATATTTATGAAAATCCAAGCAAAAAGTTTATTTAAACATTGTTTCAGCAGTGGTGCTCCCTCAAAAAGACTAAAGCCACCACCACATTCTCACTGCTCTCCTGGTGAAAAAGTGCCACACAAGTCAGTGCTTTTTTTTTCATGTGATAAACAAAATTAATTTTTTCATCCCCTTCAAAAAATTAACAGGCTGAATTACACGCCTTACATTTTCAATCATATGAGTGAGTTCCTCAAATTGCTTCCAGAGACCTCCAGTTTCTAAAAATCAGAACATCTACACAGGACAAACCTAGGAACTTAAACCTTTCACTCTGGTATTTTATTGCAAGTTACCATATATTGATCCCCAATAAAGTCTAAAAAAATCCTAATGACACCTGACATGTCTAAAACCACTGAATAGTAACATTCCTCGACATGGAAAAGCATCGCTTTATTCAATTTCAGTCCTCAATTCAGAACAATTTAAATGCATTTTGAATGATCTTGTTCAGCCAGCAGCCCTTACACACACTCACCTTCCTCTCTGCATGTTCTCTGTGTGCATTTATATATATATTTATATATATGCACACACATCTAAAAATATAAAGAAATCAACAAAACTAGCACAGAATAAAACTACAGGAAAACAAAAGGCAAGTTTTCTGAGTTCTCAAACTAATCTCTTTATGCACAACCACCATTAAGATCCTAAACACAAGGCAGATTTGTTTCCACAAGCTGCCCGTGACCCAGAGTGGTCTATGGTCAATAAAACGGGCATAGGCAAGAGAAGCTCTGCAGAGGAGACAGTATCTTACCTACACATTTCAGTAATTAACCTTTGCAACAATAATTTTGCTTTTTGGAAAACTAACCAGAGTCAGCGCTAACTTCAAAGGAAAGAATAAATGTTATCCTGAAGAGTAAAACAGACACAATCAAGGTTATAAAAGTAGTTTGAGATGTTTAACATGCAAATTTCTGCTCTCCTTTAGACTAAAAACTTTCTTTACAAAACCTGTGAAATGCAACTTCCTGAGAGGTTTGAAGTTCTCCAGGATTGCTGTTCATCCAGAAATTGTCCTACGGTAAATCTGGACAATTACCACATTATTATGCATTACCATATAATGACATGAAGTTATTAATATTAATATCCATATGAATATGAATATAATATGGGTGACTTCATGTTATAACATGGTTCATATCATTCTCCAGATCTTTGTGAGACGCCGCTCACGGCACCTGAAGCCACCACTATGAAACATGTTCCAGTTAAGAGTGAAAACTCAGTATTAGAAATAACAAGCTTTGAAGTTAACAAGGCAGTGCAGTGATTTATTTTGCTCAACACAGGTCTGCAGTTACCCCTGGCTGCCTCTCTTTCATCATTTGTCAGAGCAGCAATCTAGAATCCCGTGCTGGCAGCCCAAGCGCAGCTTTTCTGATGGGTTATGACAGTCCTTTGCCACCACAGGGCCTCAATTAAATGCATTATCCTCAGGCTTTAACAAAAATCTTAACTTCTACACCCATTTATATCATTTTCCCCAGAAATCCTGCGTTAGGGGGTCAAGCAAACTCATGTTCAAGTACTCAAGGTTCGCACACACCATCCTCCAACCAGGAGTGTCAGGGTGATGATGAAGCTTAAGGGCTTATTGATTCTGCTCCTATAAATCAGGTCAGCTGGAATCATAACAGGGCTTGTGTTTGGCAAGAATCTCTTTGTCAGACTCAGCAAATTCACTGACAAGCAGCTTTTCCCACTGTAATTCAAACCTTTTATCCGAAAGACTGAAGTATATATCCCCAGTCACAACAGGATAAAGGCTATCCACTTGTAAAAACAAGCTCCCCTCCCAACCCCAAAATATTTGTGAATGCATTAGTATTAAGAGCTCCAATCTTAATCCACTGATGAACTGTGTGACACCGAAATCTTGGAACACACATCAAGTTCAGTCATGATATTAAATTATCTTTATTCACCCACAGGTAAGTGAAATGAGGAAGCAACTTTTTTTTTTTTTGGGAATGGAAGTGGGTGGTGTCAGTTTATCAATTCACTCCCTGCTTTTTACAACTCCAGTTTAGAGGTTTTAAAAATATATTGTCAGCCGATTTTTTGCTACAAGTTAAATGCCTTGCATTAAAGAATTTAGAAGTTATAATTTGCAGGTGTTCTCGGAGGAAAACAAGATTTTAAATCAAGCGCAAGAACTAAGCCTTGATAATACTTTGAATCATAAATCCCGCCTTCCCCACTGTTAATTAGAAGTTAATTAAATCCTAAGCTGTATCAAGCATGCACCTTAACTACTACAAAGACTATAAATTTGCTCAGAAATTCCTACTATATCTTACCAAGGTGCCAAATCTCAGTTATAACAAAGAACTAGGAGATACCTTTTTCTATTCCTTAGTTGTTTAAAGAAGGAAATACAGGCATAGCAGCAAAATTAACATGACAACACCTAACTTACCCTGTAAATATCTTTCAGCATGGTCTTAAATAAAATTCTCTTTTGCAAGACTACTCAAGCTCTCTCTAAAATATGAGCTGCACGAAATAATCCAGATTTTAAACCAAAAATTGGTTTAGAAGAACACAATGACAAATGACTGAGAAGTGATGGTTGAAGAACTGTTGCTATATTTAGAATAGTTAGCTAATTTGAAGTCAGAGAAAAAAAAAATTATGCCCATTTCTCTGCCCAGCCCAGCATTCCTGTTAAAAAAAAAAAGCAATTCTTCTCCAGTAAAGAAATTAATACACGCATCCCAGAATTATTTCACTGAAGTGAAGGACGGCAGAGGCATTTCAAACAGACACCATTATTAGAGAAGAGAGACAAGTGTGAAGCTGAGTTTTCTCTGAGCTATCTAAAGGCATCAGAAAGGAAAGGAGATGAATATCAACTCACCAAAAAACCCTGGCGATCTAACGGCACGGCTCGTCTCACATCTCCCCTTGCCAGTTCCAAGAGGAATCATATGTGCACTGATGGAAGGATGACAAAAAGGGCACGCTGTGCTCTCCTCCACCCCCCTTGAGTGACAGCTCTCCTAACAGGGAACCCAGGCACACACTGCAAAATCTCAAGCAGTGGGGACCTGAGAGAGCATGCTCAGTGCCTAATTTAAAATGGCCTGATGCTTCATCTCAGCAGGAGATGGCCTACTTCCAAACAATTTCAGAACTTTAAGTCAGATCTAAAAATCATTAATTGGAATAGGCAAAACTCAGCCACCACGCAGCATTGATTTTTTTTTCCCTTCCTCTTTTTTGTTTTAAATCTGGGCTGATGAACAGATAATTATTTGCACTACTTCCCTGAAGGGCATCCTGAGGCTTAAACACTATCATCATGTGCTTCACTGTAATTACATGATGCCACTGTAATAGATTGAAAACCTTTCCAGGATAAGATACGATTTGAACACTGAGCAGCACAATTCATAAATCAGACAAAGACAGCAGATCTGCTGACTAGTGTCCATATTGATTTAAGAATACAAGCTAATTTCTGGCCAAGTTTTTAAATTATTTATTAATCTTAATTTTAATTTTTTTTTAGGGTGGAGGAGGAAAGAAGAAATGCTTGAGAACTGTCTAACAAGTGATGGTTAAAGAACTGTCTAGTAAGTGATTTATGTTCCAGAGCCACCTCCAATTTACCTCCACTTAAAGTCTCTTTACACATAAAGAAACCATTTAGCTTCTTAATGAAACCATTTATTTGGATATCAAAAGTCAGGTTATTCACATGCAAAAATCCTGTGAACCAGACATTCAAACCTTTTCCCCTCAGGAGATTAACATCTTTTAATACACCCACAGACAAGTGGTACAGAAGTCTTCCGTGTTTTGGTTTTCTCTATCTCACAGCCCTCTTTCCATATTTATTGTATATTCATTTTTTCAAATGAATACACAAAGTTTTCCTGCTCTTGTGAGGAGAAAGAAAGCTGCGCCCCAGGCACTTCTGGTTTTTTAAAAAGCTTTCCTGCTTATCATTCAAGCTGAAAGCAGAGCCAGCCAGGCTACTTTATAAATGCTGTATTTTACAGGATGTTATATAAAAGAGCAGCACAGTCCTCCTCCCGGTCTGTACCACACCTGAGCATAAGAAAAAGATGTGGAATAAACTCTACTATCAAATCCTCTGCTTCCACTATGGCATATATTGGTTAATATTGATTGGTAGATAACCAGGTCATTATTCTTAAGCTTCACTAACGTCTACAAGTAACTTAAAAATTACATTTTCCTATCTATCCAAAAATGCTTATACTTACTACAAGGACCTGCAATTTCAGATGCAGAGTTTTAAAGTCTAAGAGCTTTACTCCACACTCCTATGCTTTAAAAATCCTCTTTATTAAGGTAATTATTTTAAAATCTTTGCCCTTTTCCTTTGAATTCGTACAAAATGAGAGGAAGTATTTTCACTTCAGCAGTTCCTTCCAGCCATAAACCCAGAAGTCAAGGTGCACAACACCTAACTTTTCACCATTTGCTTTGTTATTGCTGTCTGAACTTCCATGTAGATTCAGCATGTAAATCAAAATGTATTTTTAAAATGCAAGGTGTCTTGGACATAAGAGCTGCCTCCTGAATGAGAAATGTTTTCATCCAGGCAGGCTTGCTCTAGCTTCATTCTGAAAATAAAGAAATGAATGCTATTGAAGAAAAATTACTTGCACAAATCCACAGCTACCTAATCTAAGTAGTTTGCAGTTTCTACATATAGAAGATGAGGAAGGAGAAAAAGAAGCTGCTAATAAAACCCATTAAAATTGAAGTAAACACTGCTCTCGTTTCAAGTTCATTCCCCTTCGTTTCCCAAAATCCCATCAAGCTGAGCACAAGTTATGGGAATTTTCTTTGAGCTAGACAACAGTTTACAAGTTCAAAAGGTCTGATCTGAAGTTAAATTTCTGTGGGTATATTCTCCCCCCAAAAGACAAATTTTCATGGAAAAAAATCCAACCCTTCTGCACTTCTTGGACAAGTGCCCAACTTTACAAAAGCATAAGGAAATTTTAGGACCATTTTGTTTTTTCTGTTGATGAATCTGTATTTTATTGTTTTAATGGCCTACAAATTGTAGCCACAATAATGAAATGCAAGGGGGTTATGAGTAGCACATAAAGCCAAAATACTTTGATTCCACAACTAATGCAGAACACTTGCAAAGCAGTCTCTTGCTGACCTTGAAAGGGTTCCTTTACAAAGACATAAACTGGAGTTTCAAGATCTTGATAAGGAAGTTTTACAGTGAGTGACTGTTAATTTGCCAATTTGCCATCTAATAAACACATCTTGAAAGAAAAAAAAATTAATTAATACATAGGTAGGGAAATGTAGCCAGGATGTACACAGGACTTCTAAGAAAATAATTCTTCTGAACATGACAAAGCTGAGATGAAAATCAAATTGCCCTGGAAGCTGAAATATTTTTCTAGAGTTTCTGCACTAATATCCAAACCAAAGTCTTCTTGCCACACAAAACACTAAAATCATGCCAGACCGCTGCATTATAAAGACAATGAGCCTCAGAGAGTGGTGCAATTAATTTCAGTAAACTCTTCATAGACAGATTTTTTAGAAAATGTCTAATGACTGAAGTGTTGCTGGTTTTTGTTTTGTTTTTTCTTTTAATCTATTTAACAAGAAATCAGGTGGCAAATACTTTAAACATCTTTCTTGCCAACAGCTTCTCCAAAACAGTTCACACACGAACAGCCCTGATCACCTGCTCAGACAGCAGAGCAGCTCATTTTAATAAGATGAATGTCCAGCAGTATATTTAAGTTAATTTTCAGTCTCAGTATCAAACTTGCTGGGTTTTGAAATGAAATATGACTTTTAGGGTTATAACTAGGCTTTACATGGATTTAATTAAGAGCCTTGACTTATGTAATTGATGTTTTTAACTAAACCTGACAAATTCTTCAGTAAATTATATACAGCTGAGTTTCACAAGACTTTCTGGCATCCTAAAAAGAATTCCACAAGGGTGTCTCTTACACACAAGCTCTTTCAGCTCTCTTCTCATGACATGATGACACAAGCTGCTTTCCTCGATCTGGTTACTACAATACCTCAAGATGTCTCTCTCAAACACTACATCACAGATGAATAAGAGTTCTTCCATTTCTATATAAAGCTACATTCTCCAGAAATGTGTAGCAATTTAAAATCTGTTTGCCATTATGTTATTATACCTTATCTATCAGCTGACCTATTCAAGTGGAAAGAACATTTTTCAAACAAAATGAAGAAAAAAGGATATATATGTGTCTAGACAACCACAAGGGGAAAATTACATAAGCAAAGTTCAAAAGATGAGTAATTTTTTTCCTATTTCTATAGTATAATTTACATTCTTGTTTCTTTTCATAGTTTTGACTGTGCTACTTTTTCAGTGTTTCTGTTATGTAACATCTATTCTCTCTTCTTTGTTATTTTTTAATTAGTTTTGCACCTCACTTGAAAATAATGTCGTGGTTTACATTTTTTCTTTACATCCCATGTAAATTTGTTTTAACTTTTTCTCATATTTTCCCTGTTAAGCCATGTCCTGGTGTCTTCAATTCTGAGCAAAATGAAACAGATGTTCACTCTTTCTCATGGGGCAAACAGAATCACAGGACCCACAAAGTGTATGTTCATTTACTACAGCAGCTGGTAAGTGCCTTGGATTTTATTCCTTAAATTATTACAATCTCCCATGAAGTCTGATTCTTTGTAGCCTTTCACTCTTCAAATGCCCACAATTAGATTGAATTGTCAACTGAGCATTCCCATTTCTGTTGTCATTTCCTTTCTAAATATAGGTTTGTGCTCAAGATACAACAGTTTGTGTTCAGGCTCTTGAGCAAGTAAAATGGAAAAATAAGGTTTATATCTGCTGTTCACAGCTTATAAAAGCAGGCTGCGTGTTGGTCTTTAATATATGACCATAATGATTCATCTGGAAAATTGTATCAGACAATGTGCCAGAACATATAAAACTGCCACTGCTGCCCACACTGTTGGTGTTGTTTCCCAAGTTTAAATATATATATTTATATTATAGGGTGTCTGAGATTAAGACCAGGTCTGAACCAAGCACCTTTCACTAAATACAAGCTACAGATGTGCCTATTCCAAAGACAAGCTCTAGTCACACAGGCAACCCTCTGCCTATCCTCAGAGTAGACACAATTCCCCTTCACCCACCATTCTCTTAAAAAAATTGCTTTACTTTTAAAAACAGTAATTAGATTTAGAAACAAGAGAACAAGAGTCCCTAAAAAAGGAAATGTACTTGCCAAGGTAAAATTTTTGCTGTTTCTAAAATTCAACCTGTTAGTGACATTCCTTTTTATTTTATGTTTATTCCCAGAAATGTCATTAAAAGAGATCTAGTAAATGATCCCATACATGAATAAGTTCACTTCTCCTGCAAGACTGACGACCTCACGAATCCAATCTGAATACTTCTTCTTAATGCCCAATGCAATTAATTTTTCTGCAAAATACTGTAAGAATTGTACAAGTCAAAGACCATTTTTTAGGGCAACACCACCACTGACCTGGTCAGCTGAGAACACATCCACTCTACCTGGCATCAACCAAAGCAGCATAAAATATTTTTCAGTTTTTGATGCAACACAGAAATGAAACAACCCATCAAATACAAGTTTCTTTGCAAGAAACATTGGAGCTCAGCAGCTCTTTTGTGCTGCAAGACCTATAGACATTTTCAAATCCTTATTCAATAACTGTCACAAAGCACAAATCCCTTTTATTAACCGATAAAGCCAGAGTTAAAACTGCTGTGTTCCCATCTGGAAAATATCTCAGTTCCCCTCTCAAAGTAACTTTCCAGTCAGCCAAAGCTCT
This sequence comes from Cettia cetti, assembly GCA_013401135.1. NCBI lineage: Eukaryota > Metazoa > Chordata > Aves > Passeriformes > Sylviidae > Cettia > Cettia cetti. Next base: position 53,837 of record VZUI01034517.1, on the reverse strand, counting down.
TTGCAGCATTCTTAAACTCATTCTGAATTGCAGCTACATATGTGCTCATTAAGCTGCTTCTTTCTATGAATGGCAGGAACTGTAGTAAAAATACCCTTTTGTAGAGTTATCAGTTTATAAAAACAAATATAATGAATTTAAAATTAACTACTTATAAGAACATGCTATTCTGACAACTTGCTGACTGTGCAGGCAGTGCAGAATTGCAACCATGAGCGCTGGCTGAACAAATCTGAACAAGCACAAGATCCCTACCAAGACTCTCAATATGCAAAAAAATTTAGTTGATGAAATAACAGCGGTGAAATAGTGGCAGCAAATCTTTTCTGCATTAGAGAAAATGTAATATACTGCAAGGGAAATGTGAGTAACACTCAAAATTAATGAAAACACAGATCAGCATCACTAAATAGCAAAGTGAGAGAAGTACTGAAACAAAGAAAAATTCTCAAAGTGATCAAACGGAAAAAGGAACACAAAGTTCAATGAAAACTCACAAGTCTAAAATAAATACATTGCAGGCTCTGAGAATCACTTGTAAATGTGTAGAGAGTAAAAAGGGGAGAGACAGGCCCATATCTCTAACCTAACACAGCTCATCTTTCAAACTTCAGAATCAGCTTTTCAACCAAAAAAAATTAGAAAATAAATAAAACATTCACAAGAGCTTTTGAAAATGAATGCCATAGCTCAGAGAACTATGGGGTAAAACTAACAACAGAAAAACCACCATAAGCCCAACAAGTGAACAAACAAATGAACAAAATCCATAAGAAAAAAAAAAATTAAAAAATAATAATAAAAAAATCTCACAGGCCTCTCGGCTCACAAAAATTCTGGTTTTCCTCAAAGTACTCTATAAGGTCACTCCTTAAAGCAGCTGAAAGAAACTGAGGTGCCAGAGGTTAAGTGATGGTTATGGGTTCACAACAGTGCAAGGACACAAATTAATAAACCTGCAAGGACCTGAGCTCACAAAGTCTTCACCCTGATTTCCAAGAGGAGTGAACACAGAAGTTACTTTATCAGTATTCCCAGGACCAAGGGTGCCATTCAGAATGACAAGAAGGACCCAGCTGAAGGATCACAGAGGTCTTACACAAGATCATGAACACAGGCAGTGAAACAGCAAGTGATATTTAATAGTGGCAGTGTAAGATGTATCTGATAAAAAAACCCCTCTATTTTACACAAGAGCAGGTAGAGACAGGACAAGAGGGAATAGCTGCCAACTGGAAGAGTGTAGAGTTACATTAGATATTGGAAAAAATTCTTTACTGTGAAAGCAGGAGACACTGGAACAAGTTAGCCGGAGAAGCTTTGGCCACCCCATCCCTGGAAGTGTTCAAGGGCAGGTTGGATGGGGCTTTGAACAACCTGGTCTTGTGGAAGGTGTCCCTGCCCAGGGCACAGGGCTTGGGAGCAAGATCACCTTTAAAGCCCCTTCCAACCCAAATCATTCCATAACTTTATAATATTCAGCAGAGGGCTTTGAGATGACCATTTCTACTATGGAGTTTTTACTCCTTAGCATTATTGTATGTGCTGCTTCATAGACTGGGCATCTCAGAGAATTCACAAAGTTTTGTGTGTGTGTGTATGAAACAGCACAGAGCTTTGATCAGCTTTTGAAACAACTCGTGGAGAGTTGGGGATGAGGTCAGGGATGAATACAGAAACCCATCAGCTGCAGTTAAATACAAAGATATGAGCTCTGACTCTAGAAGTCACTGAATCAGACAGCTGTTGGCACAGGAATTCTTGGGCAGGTTCTCCAAAAAACCTCCAAAACAAACCCTCACCTCTGGCAACCTCTGCTTCTGGCAAATGCTGCAAAAAACAGCAAATACACTGTTCAAAAAACCTTGAACACAGCACATGCCAAACTGCTGGAGATAACTCCTCCTGCATTTGGCTGCTTTTCTCAGCTATAGTGAAGCCCAGTAGGAATGATGATACACCATCCATTTACTAGAAACTAGGGTTTTGTCTTTTCTAACTTAAAACTAACATCCAACATTTTTTTCTACTCCTCTTGGCTTCTTCACCTTTTCAACAAGGTAAGGCATGAACCACCCACTTGTGGCACAGAGTTACTTTCACTTCAAATTCCACAAGTTTGCCAAATGAGAACATCTGCCTCCAGCAGGCCAGAGCTTTACCCACTGTCCCCTATTTCCCTGGAAACTGATGCAGCATGGATTTTGGGAAGGAGAGCAGAGTAATTCTCAAGCCACGTATACTGAAAGATTATGAAACCAGTGAACAGGATAATTAAACTCTGAACGATCCACAGCTAATTGGCAGTTGAACTTCCCTACACAACACAGGTCTGTAATTATAAATTTCCATCAGATACTTGATACAAGAGTCCTTGTTAGGGAGCTTCCACAGACAGATGCCTGAAACAGGGATACTATTTATTATACTTGGACAACAAAATTCACCAGGCAGTGTGTAGCTGTTTAATTTTGTTGTCAGCTGAGCCACAGGATCCAGCAGAGTGGATTAGCCCCTAATAGCACAAGCTTCCCTCCTGTCCCAGCTGCCACCAGCTCAGCATTACCCTCCCCAAGAACTCCACGTCAGGCACCAACCTCCTAGAGCTGCTGAAAGCAAATCTAATCACAGTGGCAGTTCAAATAAAACCAGCACAGATGAAAATCATCATATTCTGGATTTCTCTTTTGTTAAAATAGATTTAACTGATATAATGAGCTTTATACTCTCCTCAATAGGAACAAGCCCACATATATCAATAAAAACTAGAGGGAGCAACACTTGAAATGCTTTTTTAATTGACTTTTGTTTTCGGGACAACAGCCCAGGGACAAAGTTTTATTATCACTCCAATATGTCATGTCCTTCAAAAAGTACACAATTTATTCTCAGGATACCGTTCAAACATGATTCACAGGAAATACACTAAAAACAAAACCACAAGAAAATCAACAATTCAATTGGGTTTACATGACTTATAAAAGTCTCTTCAGTTTTGAATTCTCCAGTCCCAATTTTTTTAAGGTGGTATACACCAAGACTATTTTGTAAGGTGGAAAACTACCATCTTTAAATTACTTTAAAATTACTAACACTGACATGCAGTCATGTGTATTTACAGTACCTTTAAGAACAGAAAAGTAAATACTGGAGCTTTGACTTCCTATAAGTAAAAGACTCATTATCATCCAAAGAACATAAAAAAGAAGAATTACAGGAAATTTGAGATGTAAAGTGTATGGCATATTACATGCTGAAACCAAACTACAAAAACCCAGTTAGTCCAAAAAGAAAAGAGAAAAATTAATGAGCAAGACAGCCAATATGTGTGCCTTCAATGCAAGCCAGAGGCAATTCATTCACAGCTTTACTTTCTCTTTCAAGCAGCCTCTGATGGTTTTTTCTTAAGGCTAAGGTATTACTTAGAAATATACACAGAAACTGAAATACAAACAGTCACAAAGCAGCACTGAAAGTGAAAATTAGGAAAAAAAAGTTTTGACATCCCAGAAGAATAAAAGAAAGATCAAATGCTTTATTTTTCACTGATTATGACTGAGAACATGATTACTTTAATCTTCTGCTGAGAAGATGAGAAGAACAAATCAAAATTTGCTTGTGTTTTGAAACTGCTTCTGGTTTTAAGCCATTTGTGACCCAAGATTTAAAGCAAACTGCTTGAAACTCACAAAAACAAAACAAAACAATTGCATATACTCAAATAAAATAAGAAAAGATGACAAACTGGTTTTGGTCTTAACTGAAAATGAAGAAAACTATAAAAAGACTGTAATTGAAAAATAAAAGCTTGTACAGTGGAAGTTCATGCACACCATGAGTGTGCAAACAGCATAAATGGAAAAAACCTGTAAATGTGTTTATTCCAACTTATCTACAATTTCTCTGCCCAACAGCAGCTCTGTCTACTACAGTGGATTACACCCAAAGCAGCTTGTAACTGCAATGTGTAGTTTCACAGTCCATGATTTTGTAGACAAAAGTCACCATGTTTTTTTGACTTACAGAACTCAACCACACACAGAGCAAACCTCCTGGACCATCTTTATGCCATGTGTAGCCACAAAATCCTCGGGAAACCATCTCCAGGCAAACAAAAATTTAACATTTTATCACACGAATTCCTCTATCTAAAAAAAAATCTCTGTTGTCTTAAGTGCTTTTAAACAATTTATGTAGAGCTACAGATCCTGTGCAATATCCTATGCTGCACTTCAAACATATCAAATTATATCTGAAAACCCTTGAAACAATAATCTAATTTACTCTGTGTATAAACATGTAGTATTGTGGAGTAATTACGAAAGAGCATTAATTATGGATTAGTAGTCTTTCTTGGTAAATCCTTAGCTGCTAAGACTATAATGCTGAGATATTATAGTATTACCAAAATGAATTATTGTGCTCTCAACTGCAGAGCGATGCCAACAGAGCTGAAATAGGTTGGCAACATCCTGCCACTAGAGGAAAACAAGAATTTGTTAAAATTCCTTAGCAAAGATTGTCCTACAGGTGTTGACATCTGCCACATCGTGTACTTGCAAGGGCTAATGAGACAGCACTGTGAACTACACCCCAACTATTAACTGGGGATTATTAATTGAGTATTAATGGATTTTTTATTTGTCCACCTACACCTGCAACTCCTGAGGCACATTCTTGCAGCTTCCAGCTCCCAGGAAGTCACACCAGAGCCCATCAGGATGTGCTGGGATATAAGGATTGCACAGCAGTGCTTGAAGATTCATTGACATCTTTCCCCTACTTTGAGTAATTCATTAACATGTGTAAAGCAAACAAACTAAACACAACCCCTATTCAAAACTCCACACTCAAACACTCCCCACCCAGGAGAACACAGGGTCTGAAATTCAGTCATTTGTTTAGAAGTGGAAGTTTGGTAGACAAAGAAAGAAGTGCTTTTCCAAAAAGTAAGTTTCAATTAATGAGCTAAAACCCTAACCCCTCTCTCTGATACAAGGTGTGTTCAGATTTGTGTTATATTTTTTTAATATTAAATTAGCCTAAGTAAGATACTCACAATGTACCAAAACATCAAAATAACCTATGAGCAGCATTAAAAAAAGTTCATTCTGCTGTAAGTTTTAAAACAACTGTTTCTAATAAATGTATTAAAGGCAAAATACTACCATATTCTGAAAGTTAGTTTTTGTTCTTGTTAGTATTACTAAAGAATTTCTGTAGCATTACTACAGAATTTCTGTTAAATGTAGGAGTTGCAGCGTTTGTTTGTGCCAGTTTTTGTTATTTTGTTTTCTGGGTTGATTTTGTTTGGTTGGGTTTTGGTTTTTTAAATAGCTTGCAATAGGTTAATATTCAGAGAAATCCTTTATTTACCTTCTCCCAGATTTTAGAATTGTAATTTCCTTTAGGTTTTATAATGGCAGGTAAAAAAATCAATCTTCACAAGCAATAATCTACTACTCCACGGCCAACCAATAAATAAGAATCATCCAAAGAGCACATCCAGATAAAAAATGCTACCAAAAGCTCGTAGGAAATACCAGTATCTGAATTACACACATGCAGAAATTTCAGTGTCATTATTGTATGACCAATCAAAATTACATCACCACTTCACACTTCAAACGTGATAAAGAATGTCCTAAAAGTACTAAAAAGAAGATACTGAAGAACACTGATTTGTTTTTATTTCATACAGGGGTATTTTGATTCTTTAGTGTTACATTGTAGCATATTACTTTTCTTTTTAATCTCTTTAGACAAACTGCTTCTGATTTTTGTGTGCATGAGAAATAACTTGTGCAAGTTGACTGACATGCATTTGAATTTCCAGTTGAGTGTGAAGACAGAATTACCTTTGATGATTATCACATTTATTCCTTCTAGATATGAATTTTAAACCCTACATTTTCATTTTAAAGACAAGACCTAGCATTTCTGCTCTTTTAAGCTTTGGTGAGAGATACTCAAAAATGAAGTGTCAGCACTTATGCTTGCCTGTAACATGCCTTACATAGCTTTTGATTTTATTAACTCAAAAAATAGCATTAACCCTCAAATATTTCATCCAAGTTTTAAAGTTTGGAAGCAACTATAGAAAGATAAACTGACTACCACACTGGTATCATCTCACAGCAGCTTTATGCTTTTGAACTGTGCACAGAACATTTATGCCTGCTTGTGGATGAACACAGGTCCATTCTAAAAATCATTCCCAAATTCCTCTTCACTCTTGAAATCATTAAGAAATTCCACTTAGATGCCAACTTCCTTCCCCAGAATTCTTACCAGTATCCCAGAACAACCCATATTTAAGTGATTCAGATATGCATAACCTAAACAGTTGGAAAACCAGGTTTTATTTATGATGGTAAGTACAATGTAATTATTAGTTGTATGAAGTACATCTGAGAATAATTACATATAAACCAGTCCTCTTTGGCACTGCAGTACTTGGCATGGTTTCTGCAACCTCAAGTCACTTCACCTGGAAAATCTTATTCTTGTGCCAAGAAGTCAAATATGTCCTGCATTAATATTTTAATGTGGAACATACATAGCTTATTCACAAAAGCATGTGAAAGAAGTAACTTGATCTGCAGCATAAGCTAATACACAAATGCAACTTGAAAAAAAATAACAATATCCCACCAAGTAAAAACTAAATCCCATCCAAGTATTTAGCTCGTCCCAAAAAAGTGAAAACTCATAATGTAAAACAGTCTATATTTATTAAAATGAGCCTCAAATGTTCTTCCTGCCTTGACCAGCAATGGGTTGCCACAGGAATGGGTCTTACCCTAAGCAAAAGCCTTTTAAGTAGTAAAAGAGACAGAAGGTAAATTTCTTCAGAAAAAAGAACCTCAATCCCCCCTAAACAGTCTCACGTTTGTTTGTTTGTTTGTTTTAGGCTTCATGTCAAGTTCCAAAGATGCTGAGAGAGGACTGTTGTGGTTTATCCCCCTAAATCCTTTACATAAATTTTATACAAAGATAAGAATTCACCTTCAGAGCGTGGAAAATAGTAAGTTTCCTGGGAAAAAATACTTCTTTCTTTCCTCTGGGCTATCTACTCAGGGCTGGGACAAAAAGGAGGGAGAAGGAAAGAGAGCAGGAATTGATTAAACAGTCACAAATTTCTATTCCTAGCAATAACAGAATTACTCTACCTTTGAAATCTTTTATCATTACAAAAGTCACTCTTTCTTCTTCTGAATCAATGATTTGATTTAGTCACACTGATATACTTTAACCCACCAGTGACCTGTGTCTTCAAAAAACATAAGGATTTGGTCAGTTCCAGCAGATTTACAGCTCAAAAATGCAGTGAGTTAGAGATTTCATTTAGAAAAGTACCACATTATTTAACATTCATGGCACAGGTATTATGAAGTTCTTCCATAAAGGTTAATGTCTTTACCAGTCAGTGAGTTACATATTCTTCAGGAGATTTTCCATCTATATTCTGATGATTTTAAAATGTCTGATATGATCAGCAAGAAATATCCAAATGTTTTTGTTAACAGGAAGAACACGATAAACAGATTTTAACTGCATTTTCAATATGTTCCCTGAATTGGTTTGGACACAAAAGTCAACACTTCCATAATGCAATGAACTATTTCCATTCCCTCCCCTACATTCAATCATTTCAAGGACATAAAAAGCAACATTTAAAAATATTTTGACACTTCCCTCCCCTTTAGAGATATATATGTTAACTGGTTGAAAGCACAGTTATCCAATAAAGCCAAGCATGATTTTTTTTTTTCTCAAGAAGGATGAAAATACCAAATATTGCAATTCTCTTTACCCTTGACATACCTACTTTTCCCACGCCATCCTCATTTGTGTCCCATTACATTTTATTCCACATCCTACTCCAACACTGCTTTTTTGTCCTCTTAGTCCACTTCTAAGCTTATCCCAAAATAAAATGTTAGACTGGGCATCAACTGTGTTCTTGTAGCAAGTTTGCAAAGAAGAAGGAATACTTGAGAGCATGAAAAAGACTGAAAACACCACCTGCTTTAAACAGCCTGAATGATCTCTGCTATTAAAGCAAGGCAATATTAATGACAGATTTCTTTCCAGAATAATCCTAGTCTTTATGTTCAAATTCTGTTTAATTAATCTTTAACATATACTATTTATATACACTGGATTTACAGCATCCAGTACTTAGACTTGTGCAGCAGAGAAGCATCACCTCTTACTCAGAGGCTGAGCTACTCCATCTCCTCTGAGAAATTCCACACAACCAGGGCCTGACAAAGAAAAACCACTCCTGAACCAAGGTCCTCAGCACAAGCCACATTCCAAAAGGTTCTGCACCCTTGGCAGTGCTTGCTCCAAATCTGGAAGAAAGCTGACAAAAATCTCCCTCCCTCTTCCCTCCTGGCTTTAAAGTGTTTGCCCACGTATTAAATGAATCCAGCTCCTCCATGAGCACTGGGATGGGCAGGAGAACAGGCAGTAAATGCTGCCATCTACCAGAAAATCAGGAGTTTTCTATTTCAGCTGGTAGAAAGAAAGCAGAGAGGTGGGTAAACAGAGCAGCCAACTGTTATCCAGTTGTAATCTTTAAAACATAAAAGCCACTAAATAAAATCCATAAGAATAAAAGATCTTTCGAAAAGTGGAACCCGGTTCCAAGCACGGACAGCAAAAATGCAAAGCCGCAATTCAGCAGGCCAAGAAAAATTGCCTCTAGAGTATGGCACAAAAATCGAACAGATCATTGCTCCAAACAGACAAAATTCTCTTGGAATCCTAAGAGGTTTGATCTGAAGAGGCAGAAAGAGCACTCAAGACAGGCAAAACCACAGTAAAATAACCAGGCACATTTCTCTCACTGGAGAAACCAAGTTCCCCTTAGAAGCGTTGAAGCGCTTCTTTAGAGGCAAGAGGGTTATAAAGTGTCCCAAAGCAATGTCACTGCAGCAGGTTTATTTTAGAGAACTGGTAAGTGAACTGCAATAAAACCACCTGGTTAAATTAGTATTTATCTAATTATTCTGAGAAAAGAAGGAAAAAAAAATTAGTAGTATGACATAATGGCTGCACTTTGCATATAACGTGGCATTTTTATCAGAAGAATGTGGATACCAAATGGTGATCCTGTCTGCTACTCACTTCTCCACTTTTTTCCAAGTTCAGCCTCTCTATTGGGTGGCTATCAGGTATTAAGAAGAACATAATTATCAGGTATTCAGAGAAGAACATAATTAATAGAAATTTTCATGTATCGAGTACACTGTGAAAAAAATTGGTATCACCTCTGTAGGGGAAAGCATCACCTTGAACATTTATTGTAATGAAATCATATCAATCAGAGCCACATGGTCATCTGTAAAAATCTGGTCTTTTGTTTGTTTTGGGTTTTTTTTTTTTTTTAAGTCCTTCATTCAGATCTCTTAAAGAAGCCTCATAGTAATGAAACAAAACCTGAGCCCTGTGTATGTAAGGGTAGGAATATGCAGAATACAAGACCCATTATATTCAAGATATTCAGAAACTCTCTGAAAAAGCAAGTGAAGTGCATAGGAATAACTTACACTTGATACAAAATTATTCAGGACAGGAAAATTTGATTGAAGAGGGCAACTGAGAAAACCCACAACAGCCTGTGCCTGAGATACAAGAAAGCAATTGAAAGAGGGTGCATTAATTGAAAAGGGATTCTGACAGGAAAGAGAAGCGCAGCCAGAGATCAGGCTTGGATTAGGTGCTGCCTCTCAGAAAAGGGCTGGGGACCTACACTGTGGTTTCAAAAAGCATCAGCCCAGAGGCAGTGAAAAGGCAAACACGTTGGTGAAGCTGAAACAGCAGCCAGCCCTGTCACCATGGACCTCCAGGGGCCACAGAGATCCAGCCCCGTGCCCCTACTCCAATTGTGTGCTCCTTCAGGGACAGTCTAACAGAGTTCTATTGGACTCAAGCTCAGAGAATGGGGAGGAAGCACACAGGAAAAAGGGTGCAGACAAAGCAGAAAGCCAAACTGGCAAGCAATACTGGGAAGTGACACTGAAAATTCCTCCTGTACAGGAAGCATTCATGATTTCTCGAGATGGAAGGAGTGGTGATGGGAATAGTGGCTTCACTGGAAAGCAAGTGTTGTTCATTGAAAGAAATGGAACAAAATTCTTTATCTCCTAGCACAAAGTATTCTGGAGAGGAAAAAAACTAAAACCTACATGCATATGCAGAATAAAATACTGAAATACCACAACATGCTTCAGTGCAGCATTCAGCTACACCCACACACCCAACAGAGATCCTATTTTTATTATATTCTTTCCTAAAGGTCTTAACATTCATCACACACAAGTCTCTTTGGTCTGTCTGCCTTTTGAGGTTATACTCTAGATGACCATTGATTAAAAGAAAAAACAAAAGCAACCTTCCATTTACTAGACAATTAAAATTGAGCTACAAAATTCAACCACTTGGACAAAACATCCCAAAGGCAGCCTTAATTTTTTTTTTGCATAGGAACATGGGTATCAGTGTAATAATAAAACAGAACACTTAAGATTACAATAAAATCCTATTCTGAATATGCACTTAGGGAATGCACTAGAATTGTTTTGAAACTAGTATATAATCCTTTAGGAGGACAAACTGATGCTTATGGGGCTTTTCTCCCTTCCACTTATTAAAAAATAATATGTTTAATCAATATTAACATCAGAGCATAGAACCCAGACTCACAGTTAACTAGTTTATTAACAAATAAAAAAATCTATTATTCCCAACAAGAATATTTTCACACTCCATCACAAAATTAATTACTAATGGCACTTCAGGCATCAAACCAAATATCAAACCTAACCCTTTTACCCCTGCATTACATCACAGCAAGGTTAACATTATAACTCAGGTGAACTGACTTGGCCTTCCATCAAGAATTTTGCCAGCAATCACAGAAAGCAACTTTTGTGTGCTAAAGCACTAAAAGACTCTTTACTTGTTTCCCAGGCAGTCTTCAGCCATTGCTACATACGTATTTTTAAGAAACCCAGCATTAACTCCCAAAAGACAAAATTAATTTGCCTGCAGGAGCACCTCCTCGTAAAATCTTGGTAGCCAGATGAACAAAGGAAAATAAAAAATTTGGCTCCCCAAAGAAAACACTTGGCTTAGCACACAAAGCAAGGTGGATTCCTAAAGATGACAATAAGTTCCATTACACTGCTTCCAGCCTTTAATAACCACTGAACAGATACCACACAGCACAGCTGCTCTGATACCTGATACCATTACAGACACATACAGGCTATCAGCTGCCTCACAGTTTTAACTTAGAAAATCCCTTTCCTGCCCCAGAAACCAAGGGGTATTTTGATTTGTGCACTACACACGATACAGGAAAACTTAGTCAAGGACTAGTACCTTACTGTCCATCTAAGCATAAAATAAAACCTTACTTCAAAGAGATTTACATTCAGAGAGGGGAAAAAAAAAGACCAAATGCAGACAAGATGCAACAGAATGTACCTGATGAATTACCACTGGAAAGCTAACAAATCCATCCTGAAAGTAATATGCATTTGTAAAGCCTTTCAGAATGCACAGCACAGCATAAAAAAAAAAAAAAAAAAAAAAAAAAAAAAAAAAAAAAAAAAAAAAAAAACCAAAACAGAAAGAAATCCCAAGACTGAACAAACACTAATTCAAATATCAATGTGAAAGTTTAGCACAAACTGCCCAAAGTGACATCATAATTTCAGAATAAAAACAAAAATGCTCACGCAGATCACATTCTTCACCAATAAATTTAGGCTATAGCTAGATACCTGAATGCTTTCATCACGTTTAATCAAAAACAACCATTTGAATGGGTGTTAACACCATGACTACAAACACAGACTGCAATTGTAATCTGTCCCACCAAGGCTTTGGAAACCATCAGGAACATTCTTCCCTTTACAGTTTTTTCCCAGCTCCAGCACATGTACTTTTCCCAGCTATTACTCTCACTTGGCTGTAGCTGTTGGTGTATTTCTGGAGCTCCATTCCCTTCCAGCTTCTCCTTCTGTAGATTACATCATCTCCCCTTACAGGTTGTGTTTCCCTGACTCTGACTGCTTTGCACTTTTTTGGTGTCTTAAAGTCTGCACTTGCTGGATGCGATTTCACCAGATTATTGCTTAAATACGGTGCACCCATGAACTTAAAACCCTTTCACTATATTCTACAGTATGTTTGATGTGACTGTTGAAGAAAGTGGAAACGTGCATATTCTGAAACCCATTACTGCCTTTCACAGGGGTCTCATTCACCCTAACCAGGTTTCCACTCTAATAAACAGAACTGGGGACACTTGGCTTTCACAATCCAAGATTCCTAGTATGGATGAGATCACCAGCACTGCTCATCCTCAACAGGCACACTTCCTATCTTCAATATTTAAGTATTTGGAGTATTTTTAGTTCATCTCTATGGCTGAGGATGCATCTATGCAGCCCTCTCACAATAAAACAGATCAGTTACCATTTCTGTCCAGGATGACCAAATCCTGGTGAAAGAGAATACAAGATTGTCCTTCAGCAAGGACATAAGAATGAGCAAATTCTCACAATAAAACTACTGCATTGCTGACAGGGAAATCAAGATGCTTTTGTAAGCCAGTTAATTACATATGGACTTAAATGTGATCTTGCAACAAGGAAGTCTTACTAGACTGAGTATTACAGAGAAATTTCATGTTGATCTTAGAATAATCCCAACACTTTCTTTTAAACAAAGCAAACATGTCACTACAGTACTTACAACTTGGGAATAAACTTTCCTTTTGAACAGAAATGCTTACTCTATCCTGCAAGCCCCAAAAAATCTGCCTCAGCGTTTCCTTCCAAAGCAACAACCCTTGCATGAACATTCAAAACAGTCTCTTCATCTGCACCGCTTATGGCACGCCTCCAATTCTTCCCTTAATGAGGCAAATAGAGTGGGTTCTGAGGTTCCTTCCTTGCTGTTTTCTGAGAGAGTGAAGAAACATGCAGCAGAAGGAGGACTGCAAACAAGCCACCAGGACGCCTGTGGATGCCATGATGCCTGTGGTGGCCCACACGATGGACTGGGAATGGCCCACACCCAAATGGGCCTCCAAGTTCTACACAGAAGTATTGTTTCATAACTGGGGCATCAAAAACATTAATTGGATTGAATCTCTAATTATATCTATTTCTTTACTCATCCTGTATATCTTTTTAAAGACAACTTACATTAATTACACATTTTAATACCAAATATCTTCCCCCATATAACTACTGTCAATCCCAGACTAAGTAATTGTAATGAGCACTAAACAAATCCAGCTTTTCCAATATTAATTTGCAGGCACAGTATTTTTGTATTAATTTGTAGGCACAGACTACACCACTGGCCTTGCCACTAATTCCAAGTTGAGGCACCAATCTCATAACAAGAATGCACAGACCCTCAGAGGAGGAAATCAAGTATGAAAAAATGATCCAGTATTCATAAAGAAATAAGCTGGAGGTAACTTGGAAGAACTCCAACAAGTCATAGAGGCAGTTCAAAGCATTACCAAAGACAATTCACTCAATGCCAGTCCTTCCTCTCAAATGGAACAAAGATCAAGCTCATAAACTACCAATTAGTTCAGAGTGCATAAGCTTGTCAAAATACTTTGGGGCTACCCTAGCCAAACCAACCAATTATTTCATTCTCCAAAGATCTTTTCCAGACTTAGAGACTTCCTTGTCCACTTTTCCCCTACATTAGATATTAAATATTTATATATCAGATACTTTTTATATATATCCAGTAAGAGTCACCTTAACAAAATAACATGTATTCCCATTTCCCTTCTGGTTTTCTCCACTCTCTCTTCTTATATGCTGAAGTCTCACTTTTCATTTCATGTCTCTACAACTGGTTTAACTTCTCCAAGATAGGGCATCCCTTTCTGTGTCAGACAAACTCTTGCATTAATTTGCCTCTTCTTATTTCACTTCCTTTCAGAGTAGGTTCAATCCTCTCAATACCACCCTAATATTAAAAAATAATAATCCAAACAACCTCTGCAGGCTCCTTGCAAAGAAAATAAAGATTAGAATTAAATTCTTGATTTTAAAGGTAGCATCTTCCTTGGAGTACATCCAAAACTGCCTCTCATTTCACACAGATTAAGACTGTTACTCCTCATACACTTCTTAAGATATCATGATTACTACCAACTTGAGAAATAAAACTCCTGTCATAAACACCATCCCTCACCCTTTTTCTGACATTAAGAAGGCTCTGGAATCTTTTCTCAGTGGGACCTCAAAAACACACAAACAAAAAACAAAAATCAACCCAAGTCAGTTACAAGGTCTGACTTCACAGGAACGAATCTGAGGTGACAGCCTAAAGGCACTGGTAGCAGCTTCCTCAAGGCATCATTTTTATTTCAAAAGCCAGTTTGAACACACTTAGGAAATGCGGGAATAAGCTTTTACCTATGCAAAGTTACACAAGAGGGCCACAGGGATCCAAAGAGCAGATAAAAACAGAAGCCTGGAGCTGATGGTGATTCTGATGCTGATGTGAAGCGATCCCTCACCTCCTGAACTGAAAAGTTCTGCGTGTTTTTAATGCAGCAACACAACCACGCGCTGCACATAACACTGCAGAATGTTTTGGTAAAGAACACCCAATTGTGAGGATATTACACACTCAGCTGCTAGGACAAGGAGATCCACAGTTTTCAGACAGCAGCTACACTGAACTCACAGGATTTAACGTCCTAGCTGACATTCCTATAGGTAAAATCCACTGCTTTAAGGTGGTGTCAATCTGGTAGCAACCCAAAGTCTCACAGTTTTAGGGTATATTTCTCATCACTGATACCTGCTGGGGAGGAGGAACAAGAGACAAACTGAAAAATTCTCATTGTAAGCAGCTCCTTGAGTAACAGCACCTTTTGGAAGAATCTGGTATCCAACTAGAGAAGCTACATGAATGAGATGATTAAATTTACAGTTCTACTGTGCAAAACACAAAGCAATCTTACTAAAAGCTAGGGAAGCATTTAGAATTGAGCAGGAAAACTTCACATTGGTAATGAAGGAGCTGCTAAATGTTCTTATAACTATGAGCTTCACCATAGCAGCACAGAAGAGCCTTGTATTCCCTAAGATCTGGCACAATAAAGGTATAACACACTTGACACTATAAAAACATAGGAATTACCAGTGAGGAGCTGCAGAGAGAATTTTGAGGTGAAAGCAGAGCAGAGGCATTGGGATGAAAGCTTCAAAAACATGTCAAGTTCTATATTTCTCTCTGGTTTAATCACTTTTGGTGTGTAAGGAAAGCCTTTAAAAAGTCAGCCCAAGAATCCCTACACCACAGTCTAAGCATCAACACAGGCATCCCTTTTGAAATAATTTCTGAGGTGCCCAAAGCTACAAGATTAAATCCCTTAGGAATTCTAACTCAAAACACTATCCCATTTACAATAACAACTTGAGTGTTGTTGATGTGGAGGTTCCAGCAGGATTTGCTGGCAGGCAAATTACCTCAAACTTATCACACTGCTCAGCTGCGTCCACAGCACTGCTGGGTTACGTCACCTTAATTGAGTAAAAAGCAACTTAAGTTGTGCTGACTGCTGACAGACAGAAAGACTAATCTGAAGGCACATTTCAAAAAGTGACCTGCTCTCTGAAGTGATGTGATTTATTCCTGACTCTGAAAAACGAGGAGAGAGCTCCTGAGCTGGTGGAGCATTAGGCTGAGAAGCAGAACGTAAACATTCTGGTTCTCATCACAACTCGCTGCAGGGATGTGACAGGGTCACAAAGGCATTCTTTAGAAGGCAGATTTCACTACTGCTTTTCTGATTGCTTCCCAAATAATTTCCCAGCTAAAAAAAAAACCAAAACCAACAAACCCACAAAAAAACCCCAACGTGGAGATGTAAAATATGCAAACTTTTATTGCCTGTTTTTGAGAGGAAATTGTGCAAAAGCTTGCTGGAACACACAGAGCTTTCTAGCAAGAGTAAATAACCACCCATTGCCCTACAGTACTGGCAGGGATAAAGCTGCAACTGAATTTCAGATTTGCCCATTAGGTAGCTTTGAACACTTGCAGAATGATGCTTTGAAGAGTTTCTTTTAGTGTTAAGATCACTGTCCTGTTGTGCCTCAGCCTGAAATAATGGCATTCAAAATGCTATATTTAGTTTGTTCTGTTTATATTTAGTTAGTTATGTTTTCAAAGTAGAGAAGAAAGATGCTCGTTGCTTACAAGCCAAAAAAACCTCAACCAAAACCCAAAATCATCCAAAAAACACTCAAGGCAACCTTTTTTTACTCCTAGAAAAACAAGTTATTTTTCTTCTAAGTTCCCTGAGAATCACAGTCAATCCTGACTAAAGACTTTTAACCTACAAGTTGCAGTGAATTTTTTTCTGCAGATATCTTGAATTTCTGAGCAGTATAGTAGCAGTCAAAATACAGAGGCACAAATTAACTCTGAACATGGTCTTGTTGAGTTAACTGACATGTTTGGTTCACACAGCATTGATCATTTGAATAAACATGATGCAAGCTCTTTAAAGAAGCCAGTGCTGCAATCTGAAGTTTATATTATGCAACTTGTATTAATTGGCCTGTTCACTGTACAGGAAGATCCCACCAGCTGCAATCTTTGTGTGACTACAGCAAACGAACCGATTTTAACTTTTATTTTTAAAAAATTAAATGCTATGCCTTTAAAATAGAAAGTATTTTATGGAAAAAAAAGGACAAAACCCAACAACTTTCTGCAGTTATTTCCTGAGACACTTTTCACTGATTTTTATATGCAATGAAGCTAAAGAATCAGAGCGAAATGCTCAGTATTAGAACTCTTTAAATGAAATTCAATACAAATTCATTTACAGTCAGTTTCTACACTGGCAGTTTGGGATTATTACTACTTATGTATCAAAGTCATGCACCGCTTTGTAGGCTTTTGCAAGCCTTCATTGTTTGCAAGAACAAGATAAAATGATTAGTAACTGATAGAATTCTTCATTATTTTTATCTTGTTAAAAAGCCAAAGGTCTCAAGCAAGAAGAACATATGGAAGGTGCTCATTTGAAACAAAGAGAGGCAGGAAAAAGCAGGAGTAAATCCAGCAGCTGGGCTGGGAAGGGAGGGAGCCGTAGTGCAGCTCAGGTCCACATGGGGGACCCAAGTCTAACACTTCAATAGCTCTGGCACCAAAAATTACTGAGGCGAGGTATCACAGCTCTGGGAGAAGTTTAAAGCCTTTCCAAAGTGGCACATCCAGAGCAATAACTTTTTTGATTATTGCAGAAGAGAGAATTCCAGGGAGGTGAACATCGCAGATAAAAGGGAGGAGAAGGACAAGCACACACCAAGTGACTGACACAAAACTACAGGGCACACTGGGGATTGATATGTTTGACAAACTCAACTGACTCAAAATTTGACAAACTCAACTGACTCAAAATTTGACAAACTCAACTGACTCAAAATTTGACAAACTCAACTTCATCCTTGTTTCTTGAAGAACTGTCTCATGACCCCCCTACCTGGGGGGGCAGTCTTCACTAACCCACCAGTCTTTAGTGGTGTGAAGTTGGCTCATAAAAGCCTCCACTGCCAAAACAGAGAGGCCCCAAACGTTCAAGAACACTGAGGAATTTTCTTGACACTTCTCCCTGGGTTGTCACATTAATTTCTCATTACTTCTCCCCAGAGCCATTTCCTTCTTAGATAGTGACTACTTAAAAGCAAAGGCGATACCCCAAAAGCATTTTAATATTGAAGAAAATTACTTCAAGTTGAAGCACCATGGCAACTACAAGTTGCTATGCATTTTAAGTTGATCACTTCTTTTGAATTTCCATTTATAACAAACCAGAGTTGTTTAATACCCAAACACACTGACAGTGCAACCCTCCAAACAATGACATTTTCAAGTGTGATTCTCCATTAGTCAACAAAGCAAGAAAAAAGTTAACAAGAAGTGTTTTACTGGCAAGAATAAATATTGAAATAATGAGGGATGGGGTGACCTTCATAAATTGCTGACTGCTTTGCCAGTCTTTTCATATGGAGATGTGGTGGGTCATAGGGAAGTGAATGTGCTCACACGAAGTAAGGAAATGTGAGAAACACTTAGAATGTGAATGGGAAACCATAGTAGGATAATTGAAGATGTGAAGTAGAGATGAACACCTGGCAGGAATATCCAAACAAAAAAACCCCAAAGTATTCTACATGTGGTTGCAGAATGTTTTTACATTTTTATTTAAAACTACCTTCCAAGTCTAAAATGTTAAAATCTGCACATGCAACACATCTGAAGATGAAGATCAGAAGTACAAACTAAAGCACTGTTTTTTTTAAGAGGGATCCATTTTTCAGAAAAATTGCAAATTTCTAGAAATTATAGAATCCATAGTATCAATTTTCTGCATGCTTTAGGCAAGAAGAGATCTCAATGAGTTAGTACCTTTCTTAGTAGTTTCAGACCTGTTCTAATTCCTGTGCAGAAAAGGGAAAAAAAAGAAAGAAAGAAAAAAAAAAATCTCCAGACAACCATGTAGCTTAGATTCAGTTCTTACGATTATGCACCTTAATTATATCTTTAGCAAAACAGATTTTTTTTTTCCCTGTAACAGAATTGTTATTTTTAAGCTTTCATATGTTTTGGACTTCTGATGAGATCAGAATACTGCTCCTATCAGAAGAGTTATTGAATCCAAATATTTACAGGGAAAACTTAAACACAGAGTAATTGCTAAGAACACAGTACAAGCAAATTTTTGGTGGAAATGCATTATTTAGGCTATAATGTAGAAGTTTCCCTTCTGGAAGGGAATAAGTCCCACTGGATTTATTTCAGTCCAGTTCCTGTACTGAGAAAGTGAAACCAGAACCATTTTCTCATTTACAAAATTGAAAAGCTTCAAATAAATATTTTCTACGGTGAAACACATTCCATGTGCTCCTGGCAAAGCACAGCTGTGTGTTCCTCTTGCTCCTGAGAGCTCCCCAGTGATGTGTGACTGGCCAGGGAGTCTCTGCCCAGGGTCCAAAATCAGTTCAGAATCAGTTCAGTGATTCTGCTTTAGCAGAAGGTGGGCATTGCAAATTCAACCCCACACCTGCTCCCTGGGGACAGCTGGAACTTGTGCCAGGGGCCCCTTTCAGACCTGCACAGAAATTCAGATAAGCCCTTTCTGCCACCACCTCAGGGCTCAGATCACAATCTTTTCAGGAACCAAGCAGCCAAAGTTTGCTTGCATCTCTGTTTAAATACAACTCCTTTGCTTGCAGTAAAATTCTTTAAAGATAAGTCAGTTTGCTTTGTAAAAACAGTCCATAGATATTATGGACTATAATATGGACATAGTAGCATTATGTATTTCAGCAATTTGCTTAATAATGAAATAAGGAAAAAAAAAGACTTTCTGCATATTTTTGCTCTGTATTTTTACAGCTGACTGTGCCACAATAGTCACTTTTGCTACAAAAGTTACAATTAAAACTAATGTTGGCAGTCTTTATGCACTTAAATGACAGTGGATTACTTTTCCATTTCTACATGAAATACTCAAATGAAGCACATACAAATAAAGCACCTACATTCAGCTAGAAGTTGCTTGAAATGTATAGATTACGGATATTAATTGTTTCATATAATAATTTTGTAACTGCAATGCATCCTGTGTGAGCATCTTTACTGTAAAGGACCCTGGGATCCACTGAAACACAAAAGGGAAGAAAAGTAGGCTTTCATGCAAATTTTTAATGATCTGCAAAGTAAACGTTAATTAAAAAATTAAGAAATTTTACTTTGCTGCCTTAATTGGCATTTCAAAATGAGGAGATTTCTGAACAGAAAGCAGCAGCAAAGGATTACATCATGGAAGGCACTCTTACCAGACCAAAGACTATCAGATTTTTGCAAAAGGAAAGAAGTGTCAATTAAAAGATTCATGAACTGAAAGAAGACATCACAAAACGTTTAAAATCCTGAAAAACATCACCATCCATGAAAGCTTTTGAAAAGATAGGGAAACAAGCAGGGAAATACAGCAGAAACTGATTATCTTATTTTGACTATTGTCCATTTCCTGCTGATAAGTAATAGCCTGTTTTAAAACCCTGTGAGCAATTAAAAGATCATAATAAGCACACTTAACAATAAACTACAGAAGCAAGTAGAAGAAACAGGAACAGAACTTTAAAAGCAGAACCTTTGGTGCCAAAGACATTACACACTTCAGTTAGGTTTGGGTTTGTTTTCAAATACTCCTGAGGAGCCACAAATTACTCCTATAGGTAATATATATAAAATATAGGTATATATAAAATATAGGAAATATATATATATATACACCTGAAATAGAGCACGGGAAAAGGCAAATTCTGCTTCAATGGCCCACATTTCCTGGAGGAATGATCTGTGGAAGAAAGGGTGCTCAGAGAGATGCTCAGCACAGAAATCTCCCCAGTTTCCAACAGAGGGAGCTGGCCAAACTTGCATGGTAGTCTTGCTGGTCTCAAAATAAAACTCAGAGGTAAACCAACCACATGGAATAACTTATTCTCACTTCTGTAGGAAGCAGAATTTAAACAGGCCAGCAGCCAAGCTATATAAAAAATTGGGAAATGTCAGTATTTCATTAAAACAAAAAAAACCCCACAAACAGAAGATTTTAAGGCAAGCAAGAGGCAAGATGCTTAGTTTTATTTGAGACATTTCAGTTGAATATGATCACTTAAAAAAATTCTGTAATCTTTTCCAGTTAATAGGCTAAAAACAGGCCTATTAACACTATAATAGGTCTATAACAGTGTCACAACAGACCATCAGAGGGGGCAGAGAAGCTGCAAATCAGCTGACAATAATCTGAAAACTAGTCCTTATTAAAACGGATTCTTCAAGTGTAACCATGACTGCAAGACAAAAAAAAAAAAAAAAAAAAAAAAAAAAAAAAAAAAAAAAAAAAAAAAAAAAAAAAAGTTTAGAAGATTTTTTTTTTCTGGGTTTAAAAGCTGCTAAAAATCCACCGTACTGCTAAATCTTATCCTTTTAATTCCATAAGAAACCGTGATAGGGAATTATTCATTGTCGTGAGTGTGAATGTCAAGCTTCGACCATCCTCACTCCGGACAATTTGTGGAAGAACTCTTTGATGTGGATTTAAATTAAAAGGGCTCTTCCTCTTGCCCCCAAGGTGCAGTAAAATTCAAATGCAGACTTCAGTATCCTGGCTTCATTTATAAATTACTTTTTGACTGACAGAAGACTTCCAAGAGATTCTCTTGAAGATAAGAAGGTGGCTGTTAATCATATCCATAACATGCATGCATATTGCAGCTACCCGTCTTAAAATTACCAGGATTTTATATTTTTTAGTACTTGAAATTCTTGCAGAAGCAAAATTATGTTGCTAGCATTTCTCAGAAGGAAAGAGTGAGACACTTCAGTATTTCCACACGTAAGAGCTACTCGAATTAAGGGCTGATAAGGATCTGTATCTAATTGATTAAGATGCCAGTTGATATCTCCTAAAGATAAAATACAAATGAGCAAAATCCTCTCATATATTATAGACA
Organism: Cettia cetti; assembly: GCA_013401135.1. Classification (NCBI taxonomy): domain Eukaryota; kingdom Metazoa; phylum Chordata; class Aves; order Passeriformes; family Sylviidae; genus Cettia; species Cettia cetti. The sequence goes on along the minus strand of VZUI01034517.1, from coordinate 32,232 downwards.
CAATTAAGGCCTGTCTACTTTTGTAAAAAAAAAATGGAAATATTAGCTCCATCAGGTTACTTGAGGTTAGAAGACTTCCAAATACATTTCTATTCATCCCCTCCCCTTAGAACATCTAGAAATTGATAACCTGACAGCTCAGGGGTGCACTCTGGCCATTCAAGAACTAAGACACATTAAAATGCGTGCTAATTAGCGAACTCTAAGCTATAGATTTTCTTTATGATGTGCTATAAATAACAGGAACATCTCTTGCTGCACTGTCTTTCCTAAGAGAATGACACAAAAAGACCGTGGGTAAAAGTGGTTAAGTAAAGCAGCCCCTTAAATTAACATCTAAGCAAGGAGACCTCTTAAACCATTGTAAAATGCTGAACTCTATCTGGAAGGGGACTCATTAAGGGGTCAGCTCAGCTTCCATATCGTGCAAGTTTCCAATCATTATACCCCTACATTGGTTCTTTACACTTATTTATGTAACCCTGATAGTGTAGTCCATTTTCTGCCATATTCAGATTGGAGACTCCCTTCAGAAAAGCACTGAGTGTTTCAGGATGCACCTGCCACTTGAAGCATCTTCTCACCCAGAAGAATGACTTAAAACAGTTCTGAACTACCTAGCACGTTTGACAGCTACTCAACTTCTTTATTTCAGAAGTTCTGATGTTCTTATCACTGCTACTGGTGAATTCTAACCACCAAAAGTCTTGCAAGACACTTGACTCTGCCCCTTTTTCCAGGCAGCAAATCCAAAACCTTAAAATCCTTAATGCTGAACAACTTCTATTAGCACCTTATTGAGTCATTCCTTCTGCTCTTGCTCTTTCCTTTTCTTAGTTTTATTGTTGCTGTTTTCATTTATTTTAATTTATGAGTTGTCATGCAATAAATTCAACCTATACTTATTTTTTTGGTAGGTACCAATATGATACACCCTTCTCCATGTCAAAAATAAACACACACATTCCTGAAACTACTTCCTGCCTTGAGGGAATTTTGTTATATCTTAGTGTTGAATCTTCTTCCTAAAAGATTAAACTTTAATCTCCCTAAGCCAAATTTATTTAAATATTTTGGTCTGAAAATTATAGATGCCAGTTATACAAAGCTGTGTTTATGAAGTCCTACAGTTTTCACTCACACTGGCATAACACACTATTTCTCAATAAAGTAAAAAAGTCAACACCAGCATTAATGTTTGTGTAATCCTAAATGATTTTAAAAGAGAGGAAAAAAAATATAAAAAAAAAAAGAAAAGAAAACCCTCAAGAGCTTCACAGCAGTTATCAGGTACTGACCCTGGGGCCTAAAACAAGTTTTTCTTGTTGACCACACCAACCATAAAGTTCATAGTTTAGCATGGAAGAACACACTCCAATTAAGCAGCGTTGTACAAAAAGGATGTTTACTTCTTCCTTCTGTACTAGTTCTTGTTCATTTATAATCAAGGTAAGATAATTAATTGCCAAGGCTCCTCCACCCCAGCATTACTCATGTGTTTTCAGCAAGAAGTAGAACAAAACAGTGAAAAGCTTTGGAGACACTGTGTTTAAATCAAAGCAACATGAACAGCTAAGCCAGCATTTTATTGCTATTACCTCTTTAACTACACTTGAAAGACAAGGTCCTAAACTGGTTGTAAATTGTTGTAAACTCTAAGTTCGTCACCTGTACCACAGCCCAGGAGAGCTACAATCACATGGACAATGTTTTGCAATACATTTCATAAACTTAACACAAATCTCACTCAACCCCATGTTCACCACAGCTTCACTGGGTAATTTTTGATAGCTACAGTATTGTGGGCATTAAAGGAATAAATTAACCTTGCTGATGAATGTCCTTCATTGTTCAACGTGGTCCTGGTAAAAAGACTCCCACAAAAGCAACTCACTGCTTTTCTTGCTCCCAAAGATTTTTGTGTTTGAGCAAATCAAAAGGGATGCTAAGCACCATTTTTAAGAAGTTTTACAGGCACTTGCTATTTCATGATGTCAGATGAGAAAGATAACAAAAGTTTTGGACACAGGATTATTCACGCTTGACAGGTGTCTAAGAAAAATATTTGGTGGATCTTTTCTTAATTTGGAAAAGTGATTAAACATCCAGATGCCATAAAAAATAGAGAGTGGAAAATACTACAAGACAGCTCTCTGAAGCTCAAAAAATTAGGCACTTTCACATATTGCCACAATAGACATAATAACAGGACTCCTTTTCCCATACATGAAAAGAAGTCTTGCTTTATGCTTTGAAGCATATTATTAGTCTAGAGTACAAGTGTTTATTCCACTTCATTTTAACCTGTGTTGGCCTTTATGAGAGAAAAGGTGATGGCTGCAGTTTAGCATGTGGGTTGCTTCAAAAAGAAGCTTGACTTCTGTTTCTCTTCTGCTTCTACGAGTCAAAAAACAATCCATGTCCTAAATTCCCAAATTACTCTTGCTCAGAGTTCTGAACTCCTATCCTGGCAATTAGTAGCCTCTTAATCAATCAAGCTGCAAAGCTGAGAGTAGTCTCTAGGTAAGCAAACCCAAACCAATTCAGTCAGAACTGCATCACTCCTTTGGTGCAGGGACAGCGGTCCCACCAGGAGCAGGTGTGTACAATCTCATTTTACACTCTGTGTCTAGAAGGAAGGTTCTGAGCCCATTAAGCCCCAACTGCCCTGCATCATTTACAGCCTTTAAGTAAAGTATTAGTGGCTCCTTGCCCTGTGCTAAACTCCTGCAGTTTTCTTCCTAAATAACATTTCTAATAGAAGAGCACTTTGTGAATACTAAAAAACAACTCACCACAAGAAACACCCACCCCTAAACCCCACAACTGTACACTGATTTTATTTCAAAAACCACTGTCAACGACATTAGCATGAGTTAGATAAAAGATCAAAGCTTCTCATATAAGATGACACAACTGCAGCCATGACTCACATTCATTCTGTTTCTGAAAGGAACAGGTTTGACCAAGTGAAGAAGTTGCAGACTCAACAGGTAGGGTGTTCTCAATATCCTGCTCCATAAATGAGCTGCTTACAGTATTGTTGTTACTCTTGCAAAGAGTTTGTCGTCTCCAGATGAAACCACAGCACTCAAATTGGCATCTTCCCAGTGTCTTTTTTTAAACTTATTTCCCCCTACACTATCCAGAGCAGCTACTGCCATGATGGGGTAGGCAGCTGGGGTTGCCTGCACTAAACACAAAGCTTCACCCTGTGCACCCTAAAAGTTAGAATTTCCTCCAGTCTGTTCCTCATTGTACCACTTCTCCATCTCTGCTTCCAAATTTTTTTTCCAGCCACATGAACTAAAATTAACTGCAGCGATGAGCTCACCAACACAGATTCGCTCGAGGAGGTGCCCAAAGTTCATGCTTGCTCTATTTTCTGAAGGCTGGAAAACACCACACTTTGGAAGGCATCTGGTTAGGCAGCCTTCTCTCTGCTCTACCAGGGAATGTCAAGAAATTTAGGACACGTTAAAGATATGAAAGTGGAAATCTCTAACAGCAATCTCTAACAGATCAAACTGGAAATACTTGCACACAACACAGAACTATGCAGCAATGCTGCTTTGGTCTGGAACTACCACAGAAGTATGCCAGATATGAAAAACAAGCAGTCTGAAAACCTTTTTATGCTCCAGAAAATTCACTCAGGAAAGATTTCTTGATTAAGTAGTAGATTCCCTAGTGTGTCACACAGAAATTAATTTTTGAAGTTCTCCATAATATTTTTCCCACACAGAATAAATGCCTCTATCTGTTTACACAAAATCTTGTAGGGATTAATCATGTTTGAGCTCTAACCCTCACCAAGCATGTTTGAAATTACTTACAGTAGACAAATGCCATTATAAACATGCAGCAATTCATCTCTCCACGGTCACATCTGAACCCTGTGCTGAAAATCAAGGCTGAGGACAACATCACCTAAGCCAGCATTCCTCCAGTAAGAATCTCACAGTGCCCTGAGGCTGACACAGATGACCTTGCCCAGGTGACAACAGCTACAAGACAAATTGAGGTTTTAAATACAGTGGCAAGAGGGAACATGCACAAGGAAAACAGACAATGAGACAACACAGGTATCCGAGGGTAGCTGTACCCATGCTTGGTGCTTTTCTCCCACAAAGAGGCAAAGCTGTTTTTCTCTGAGGTGATCTGCATTTGCCACAGGAAAGTTACACTAATTGATGCTTCCAGAGAGAGCATAAACCCAGTCAATCCAAAAAAGTGACCTCAACTGAGTTACAAGTCTGTGTGTGACCACAGCCACAAGCCCAAAGCTGCTCCTTGCAATTATTTTTTCAAGAAACATGAACCTATGAAATAAGATTAGGAAATTCATCTAATAGCATGAAAAGGCAGTAAAAACAAAACAAAACAAACAAACAAACAAACCCTCCCAAAATAAGTGGATTTGTTATCAAACTTCCATAACATGCTCTAGAATGAACAAAAAAATAAAGATGAGTCTGTCAGCACACATTTTCTACAAAAATCCATGTTCTTCTCTTCCCATTTTGGATTCCCAGTTAACAGACAGAACTGATAAATTTTTTAATTAGATTTGAAGCATAAATTAAAACAGGATTACTTGTAACACACACTGCAACAGACTCGAACCACCAAAAACCCCTCAACAGTGCAAGTACTAACTTCCAAATTTAAGGAAGTTCTGCCTCTTTTTACCATATCTACAGGTAACATTCACAGCTACACTACATCAATTAAAACTAAGTAGAAAAATAAGTCTGTACTGGTTTTTAGATTTCTATCTCTTTTCAAAAGAATAGAAAGAAAAAAAAATAAGCACCTATGTATCACATCAATATATATAAAATACAATCATGTTATGGAGAGAGATGTTTAGTACCTAAAAACCTACACATACCTGAGGCTTCATAACAGAGTTTGAGTGGACTGAATCAACAAACAGTCAACACCAATAATAAATATATAATGGCAGCCTACATCTGCACTGTTGAAGTGCTTGGAGCCCTGGTCTTATTAGCATTGCTTAATTCAACTTATTTTACACACACAGCAAACCAGAAACATCTAGGCAAGCATCATGCCCATAGCAATTATAAGTAAATATTCAACTACCACTGAATTCAAAACAAAACCCAACCAAACAAGAACAACAACAAAAATCAAACAACTTATTTGATTTATGCTTTATGAAATCAAGCTTATTTTGTGGGATAACACCCAGAAAAGCTGTCACACTCAATTATCTCTCAATTTAATTTTAAACGATTTAGCATCAAATGCTTCATAGACAAGCACATATAAAAGCACAAAAACACATTAAAAGTAAAAGAAAAAAAAGAATGCATAAAAGAACAAACTTTAACATTTGAGTTCTTTTGCTGTCTATCCACAAGGGAAAAAAACCACAACAATATGAACCAAACTGAGAAACAGTATATCAATAATCCATGGAATTGAAAGTGTTTAAAAAGTGAAAGGGATTTTCCTCTCTCTTGCAAAGTAATATTTGACTAGACCAAACCAGAAATGAGACAACTTACAACACTGCTCTGCAGCCTCACTGCATATTTTTATTTGTGCACCACAACGCTCTCCCAAGAAGGTACACAAGTGTTGGATTGTTTTGTCTGCTGTTCTTTTTAGACAATTTAAATACTACCAAGCTCCCTCTACTGTTCTATATATTCCTGAGATGTCAGTAAAGCACAAGCCCAGGAAAAATGCATTGTCCTAGACAGGTTTGCAGCTGAAGAGATATTTTCACTAAGACTTATTTCAACTTCTTTTCTTCCTAAATTAAAAAGTTCTACATTCCAAATTCAGTGTAGTATAGAGAAGATTTTCCTTAATAGTTACTGCAGCACTTAGCACTTCCAAACAAAATAGACAAACTAATAGGAAGTAGAAATAATCCTTGCTACAAAAAAAAAAAAAGAAAAAAAAATAAATTCTATAAAAATAAAATGAACTAAAAACACCAAAAGTAAAAGCACCATAAATTTCTCCTTCACAGTTCACCACATTCAGGACAAGCTGGTGCTTTAACCCACGTCCATTAACTTTTGTTATTTCCAATATCAATCTTTCATCATTCCCACTCGGACATGAGGGGGTCTTTAAGCAGTCTCTTAACACCACAGCAAACTCCAGCACTGCAAACAAAGTCAAACTGCAGCTTTTGTGAGAAGCCTGGGCATGGTGCTTGCTCCCAGCATCCATCCCAATCCACACTGCATCACATCAGTCAGCTCTGAACTAAGTTTGAGTCAACCACCTCAGTCTGAGTTTCAGTTCCCTCCCAGGTAAGATTTTAAAGTCTACATTCAAGGTGTGTCTTGATTTTTTAGTTCAGGGGGACTAAACTTAAAATCACCTCTCATTGGTACCAGAAGCTACAAAGGTTTTCATTATTACTGAACAAACTGCAATTTCAGAGACATTTCCAACTCTCTGTAACCTACAACTGTATTGGCAACCACAAAAGCATCAAAAACCCCAATCTCCACTGACTTCTCAGAACAGAGATCTGTGTTTGCAGTTAAAATTTAGCTTAGTGCTTATCCTTCCATATCTCAGCCACAAGCTGATGTCCATGGGGAAAAAATACTGTAATATCATCTTACAGAAGAGCCACTGCTTCACTGACAAAACATCACCCAATGATTTAGGCTGGGAGACACCTCTGGAGCTCATTTATTCTGACCCCCTGTTCCTGCCTCAAACCCAGTCCAGGTTAATTAGAACCTTGTGCAGTCAAGTTTCAACAATCTCCAAAGACAGAGACCCCACGGCTCTCTGGTCAAGAGCTAAGATGCAGCAGGTCACAGATTATGTTCCTCTCAAAGAGAATTACATTTCCTTATCATCAAGAGCTGGCAAAAGCCCCTGCCATTGCTGACAAAATGATATTGCTATGTCAAATAGCACTGGAAGAGTTAGCACCAACAGCAGCAGCAGCAGCAGTCAATTCCCAATAACTGAGTGTCTGCACTGAAAACTCTTTCTGACAGTATTTTTCAAAGCACAGCCATCTCCTGAAGTCATCTTGCCAAAACTGACAAAACTCTGGGTATTCAGTAAGAAATACTCCCTCTATTTCTAGGCATAGAGGTCCATAATATTTACTGTTATGCTGTGGTAACAGGTGGATCAAATGCAGAATATATTCTCTGCCTTTAAAACCAGTAGACACATCAAATAATCCATGGAGAAAAAGCAGTGCTTGCAAACAAGCCAGCAAAATGAACGGTCTTTTATTTTATCAACGTGATGAATGACTTGCTGAACCACTTCTGAAGTCAACTTCTTTTGTTGTTTGGGGGTTTTGTTTTGTTTAGTTTTAATCAATTACAGTAATAAGTCAAAGACAACCTAAAGATTCCAATTCCCCCAGGAACTTGTAGCCAAGGTAAACATTCCTTTCGCCATTATTTTGTATTTGGTGCTTCCCTCCTTGATTGAAAAACAAATCTTTACCTGCTCAGTCAGCTTGGCACTCATTTTCTTGTGTTAACTTCAATGGTTTAGTCTCCAGCTATGATGCAGAAGTCCAGGAGAGAACCTGAATTTTTGATACTGAAACTGGCAGAAAACTATACTAAATATCCAAGTTTATTTCATATGCACACAAACACATATGCACACACGTGACACTCAAGAGAAAACATGCAGGGGAAGTGGCCTTTCTCAGTCCCAAAGTCACTTTTGAAAGTGCCTAAAAGTTTAGACTTGTACCTACAAGTGCAATCCACAGGTTTTACACTCTTTTTAGAGAGTTCTAATTATTAAGGTCTCAACCCACACTGCTAAACCAGAGCTGTTAATTCTACAGTTCTGATTAATTCCCGTCAGTACAGTTACTTTTTAACTTGATTCATCTTCCATTTCAGCTATCCCCAACAACATTATTTTTCAAACTTCTCTGAACAGGCAAGCAAGTCATTCAACTCAAACAGTTATTATCAATTTTGCTGGGTTCTAAAGTTTCTGCTGATTTTGGAGGCAGCCATAAAAGCAGACTTCAAAGAATATCTTCACATCTTTATTTCAATATGCCTTCTATGCTAGAAATAGCACCTACTTACTGTTTTAGTTAATCAAAGAAAACTGTAAGTATAAATAGAAACACAAGTGAACTGCAGGGAAATACTGAGCTGGCATTACTTAACTATGCACATAAAACACTGTACAAAAAACATTAGCAAATCTACATGTCAGGGTTTTTTTTCCCCCCATATAGAAGTACCAGGCAGCATATTTAGTGAGAAACATTTCAGCATTAACAAACTCTCTAAAGGCAGATGCAGCCTATGCCAGCATAAAAGTCTTTTCCCTGAATAGCTGAAACTGTCTGAGGAGCTGGTATTTGCAGCAGCTCTTCTGGAAAGTGATACAGGTTCACATCAGCTCACATCTCAACTAGTCCTAAAACTGATCCATTTTCAGTCTTTCCTTATGGCTGCATGATTGCAAAAATTATTGTAAGAGAGGAAAGTCTTCATGACCACGGGAAAAGGAATCTGTGGCACTGATAACTTTCATGGTTTCAAGCCAATATGAACCAATCCTGGCAAAGTGTTCCCAAGGTACAATGAAAATACGAGCAAATAAAAAAAAAACAAACCCTGAACACCTTTCTCCTTGGAGTGAGCCATTAACCTTGAGCTTGGCAAACCCATATCCACTCTATGCAATTCTTTGACTGCAATTGGGATTGTTCAGCCTGGAAAAGAGAAGGCTTAGGTGTGACCTCAGTGTGGCCTTCCAGCACACGAAGGGAAATATGGAGAAGGACTCTTTTTAAGGGCCTGGAGGGACAGGACAAGAGGGAATGGCTTCAAACTGACAGAGAGTAGGTTTAGATTGGATGTTAAGAAGAAACATGTTCCTACATGGGATGTTCTTCCCTGTGAGCGTGGTGAGGCCCGGCACAGGCTGCCCAGAGAAGCTGTGGCTGCCCCATCCCTGGCAGTGTCCAAAGCCAGGCTGGATGAGGCTTGGAGCAACTTGGGATAGTGGAAGGTGTCCCTGCCACAGATGATCTTTTAAAGTCCCTCCCAAGCCATTCTACAATACATAATTGTACAGCAGAGCCTGAATAAAATCCATTGTCATCCTTCCCCTATGCTGATTGCAAATTTTATACTGTCAGCATTTAAAGCGGTCTCAATTCGCCATCGCTTCAAGCCTGCTCAAAAATCACACATCAAACAGTGGCAGAGAGCAAATGCTGCTTTGACAAATGCAGCCTTTGACATAACTTCTAAGTTATGCCAAATTCCTCATGTTGTTTCCTGTATTCCAATTTCTTCAGCTATTACAAAGAGTTCTGCAAGAATCAGATCCCGAGAATTTTTTTGTACAAAATGAAAATTAGAAAGCCACACCCCAATAATTTTTGATATGGACATGCCATCACATTAGATTAGGTGCAAGTAATTACGTGAGCTAAAAAGCTTGCACAGAAAACAAAAGCTATTTTTAGGTAAAAATAGTTTTCAAGTGTCATTATTGTATGCAGAAGAATTTTAAAATAACTGCACAGAAAGCTGTAGTCTTTCTAGAGTGGACTCTATTTTCCATTTAGAAGACGGGAGATTTTTAATTTCTTTTTTTCAAAGTTCTGTTCGTGCTTTTGCTGTCAGCAACCTGGCTTAAAAAGCTAAAGGCAGTGCCAAGATACTGGTTGCTGACTTCTCTGCCAAACAATTCTTCTATTGTTTCTCAGGATTTAAACTGACTTCTTTTTGGATAAAGGAGTGGTCACAAACCAGTCCAAATTAAAGAGCCTGAAAATTGGGAAAGCATGGCAAGATCGTTATCAGCATTTGGAAACTCACTCAACTGTTCTTCAGTCTTGTTATTTTCTTATTCTCTCTTCAGAAATGGATAACCATGCCAAAAAAAAAAAAAAAGCCACCAAATGCTTTGCTGAACACCTGGTAGGATTTAATGGAGGAAGCGTTGCTAGAAGCTTCACAACCTAATTTCTGGTGATGAACAACTTAAATGAACAAACTTGATTTTAAAAGTGTTAAGTTTCCAATACTCTTGTTACTCAGTTCTCTCTTGTTTACTGGATCACATGAGAACCCAGGTTTCCAATGCTATTAGATACTTATTCCTAATCTTGCTCCTCCCAGCCCAAATGAGAAATCATTAAAAACACATAAATCCTACAGCAGGAATCCAGCTGGTGGTACACTAAGCAGCTTTCACCAGCTAAATTCTCTTTATAGCATTTTCTTCATATTTTAAAGATATTCCAGTGGCACATACAGCAAATTTAGGAATTGATTCCCATCCTTTGAGAGAGTTTACAAGTCTATCCACATAAATGCAGTTTAACAGCAAAACCCATCATTTGTGTCAAACCAGTAATCTGTATTTCCACTCTTCCAAACATCTAAAAAGGAACAACACCACAGGTTTTTTGTTTTGTTTAATAACATGAGATAATACTGAGCCCGAAACTCCAAACCTTTCACAGAATCTTCTAAGAGAGGGTTCTTGTCCTCCAAACCCCTTTGAAGTTGTGTGCATACAACCTACAGTGATTTACTATTAGCAACACTAAAGTAAGTATTTGGATTACAGATTTTATGAATATGCAACTCTATATTCCAACATTGTTATCTTAGGAAAAGAGATTCATTTTCAGAGTTGACCAACATTGAGATCCATATGTAAAAAAGCTTCCAGATTAACTACTCAAATTCACAGTTCCACTGTTAAAAGGAAAAAAAAAACCCCAAATCCATAACTTTAGAGAAAAATGTTGTCTAAATTATGATTAAACCTCTACCACATTTGTACCCCACTTGTTACATTTTCCAAAGAATTTATTTCTTGAGAGAGTAACATAGAAAAGGTGGTTACTTCCTAATAATCCAAGTACTGAGCTAGAGTTGAAGAGAAATCATTCTTCAAATGCCCATGTGCTTAGATAAAACAGATCTTCTGGGAAGAACAGGAGGAAAAAAAGAGAATGTTTTCTTTTCAAGTAAGTAAATATTTCGTCATTTAGACTGTTGTAAGCATCTTACTCTACCCTCCCCAAGCTTGTATCATCTAAATTAATCTCTCCTACTATCTCTAAAATGATCTCATAGGATTTCTGAAAGCAGGTACAAGTTTAATACTTCAAATCCATTTATAATCTAAAAAGCAATTCAGCTTTAAAATATCTTTGCCAGGTTCCAACTCACTCACCCAAACCCCTTCGTGCAAAAAGTCAATTACACCAGTCTGAATCAATACTCAGCCAGCAGACAGTATCTAATGATTTCATAACTTTTATGTTTCTCTCATTAAATCTCTGTGAGTAGTAAAGCTTCAGTAGGAAGATCAGTAAGATTTTCCTGTTTACATAGTTTATTTTCAAAACAAGTTCAAGCCAAAACATTACTATAAGCAAACGATTAAGTCTTCCCATGCAGCCATGCTTTGTGCACACACAGCATCCATCAAAGCTTTAGTGATAAGATACCAATCAGAGATACTCTGCAAGACCATTTCTAAGTACCTGCAGCACCATAATTAAAGGAACATTCCTCTCATTTACTCCCAGTAAATTAATATTTATACCCTGGTGAATAATGTTGCTGCTGAATGAGGTTAGATGCACCCAGCAGTGCTGTGATCAGCAGCAAACACTTGGGAGAGCCCAGCAGGACAGGAGGGATGCACAGGGATGCCTTGTTTTGGCCATTACAAAATTCAGAAATGGGATACCAAATGCAAGGAGTGACCACAGGATCCCATGACTGCAGAGTTCCAGCCCACACCATCCCAAGCTACATTCTGCACATGTTTTCAGCCACTCTCCTGAATGGCAGGCATTTCTTCCAGACCTTTGGAACATCAGTTTCACAAGGGCCAGCTCTTCTTGATTTCTGAGTCCTCCTGGCAGTTCCCTCATTGGAATATACAGCAAATATGTTCTTTACTTGCCTTTCTACCACCTCTAACTTTGAACACTTGCACTCTGCACCTCAGTGAGGTTTTCCAGGCATTCCTCAAATGAAGCTCTTCCATCTTTGATCACCCTTGTCAAGCTCCTCTGTGTTTCCAGTTCTATTAAATAATTTTCCTGTTAAACCTGTACTACTTTAGCATAAAACTATGCTTGTATTTCTAGACATGCTGAACTGGAACAATATTATTTCAGATGTCAGGCCTTTACAGACACATGACTTTTCCAGCTGGAGTCTGATTTTAAGAAGCCTGTTTCCCCTGTGGATGAAGGCCACAGCTTTTAGTTCTTCTCCTAAATGAAAGTGATAAAATATAATCCAAATATCAATAGACTGCATTTTTTCCCTATCCTGAGGGCATGCAATTCTGTCAATTCATAAGCTCAGCATCATGAAGATATCAATCGAATTTGAGCAAGTACTGCTGCCTTTCAAGTAGGAAGAGGAAATCTTTTTTAGAAGAGCCAGAAATCCTTGCATGAAAAGGTCAGTGAAAAGCAGTGGCACTGTGACAAAAAAAGAGCACACCTAAGAATCAAAAGGAATTATCTCCTTATTACTTTCCAAATCAAATTATTAAAAAAAAACCCCACTCTCCTGAACAGCTTAGAACTATCTGAGCACTAGAAATATCAATAAGGCAACAAATTGATAAGTTGCATGTAATTTTTTTTTTAAATGCATGCAGAATTTCCTCACTAAAATCACAAGAATATCCATTTAAGAAACAACATTTGCTCCAAGTTTATTTTAGCAAAGTAGAAATAAAACATTCAGTTAAGATATTGGCTCAAAAGGAGGCATAAAGAGGAAAAAAAACCCCAAAAAACCCAAACAACCAACTCATCCAACTTTGGAAAGTCATCACTAAAATTTAGGACCTGGTGGCTCCATAAGCTGAAGTGATAAAATAGCATCTATTATCTGCAGATTGCCTTTGTTAAAATCACATCAGGGACAAAAAAAAAAGGCAAGCTGTTAGTTAAATTTTAATTTTAGTGCCCACTTCACAAAAATCTGTACCACAATTCACAACAGTTGGGATATATTTGAAAATCTTTGAAAGTCTGAAAGAACATGGAGTTTATACTCCTCTGTACTCTGTTACTGCTGAATTCAGTATTCACCTTGACACATATAAAGTGAGAGGGTAGTTTTCCTCCTAGTTCTTCTTAAATAAGAAACAGATTGTTATATATTTTTCAATTCAATTTCTAAAGAAAACAGTGGTAAAATCTGCAAAGGAAGGGATTTCAATGTTCAAGTGGGTACCTGAAGAATGAAAACTACCTTTCAGCTAAAAGGAGAAAAACCTTGAGCCAGTATTAACACTACACAGATGTGCTTTTTTTGGTTATTATTTTAATTTCATTAAGTCCCTTTCCCCAGGCAAATTAAAAAAAAAAAAATCAATTAAGCAGTCAAAATAAGCAAGTACATAGAGAGGAAAGAACACATACCAAAATAAATTCTCTACAAAACGCCATTACACAGCTAGTAATATATTTTTTAATGCTGACTACCTATACAGGCTAATCAAGAAAACATTCCAATTGGCCTCTAACTTCACATTCTTCCACCTATTACTCTTGCACCACAAAGAAAACCTTGAATCTGTTTTCATGGCAAAATGATCTCCGACAAGTAGATGGTTAATTTTGGTTAGATTAAAAAAAAAATCCTTTAAAAGGGAGAGAGCTGAGCCATGTAAAATATTTAACATGAACCACTTCAGCTGCCTCAAAAAAGGTTACAAAGATCCATAAACTTTTGATGAATTCACACTATTCAGTTCATCTACTGCCAAGACAGGTCATATCTTGAAAACATTGCTGTTCTCTCAGCTTAAAGGAAACAGCTCCTGTATGTAAATTCCTGTCCTAATTTCATGTAGGGTGTTCATCACTCTCCCCTCAGCTGCCAGGAATGCACATCAATCCTACTCCTGAGCATTTGGAGAAACAATCTTTCTTGTAGGTATTTTCTTTCCTCCATTAAAAGTTCTATTTTGAGGAAATGTGTCCATTTCAGAGGGATGCTGCCTCTTCCCACAGAGATCCCTATTTACTGCTGTAACTCACAAAATATTTACATCCCTACAGTTACTGATGCACATCAGCACTTATTCTGTACCATTATCTTTTTTTTGGGACTTGTACCTCCTCAGCTTTACATGAGTCAGTTTTCCCCAAATTATTACTCTGGTGAATCCCCAAATTATTACCACAGCACCAGGTGAATCATATGAGCATAAAGTAGGAACACTGGGAGAGGAGTACAGCAAATTACTGAAAACAAAATCCCAGCTTCAAAGATCATTCCCCACACAATATTTATATACTCTTCTTTACTACACCTCAAGCAAGTAAATATATATATATATATACACATACATAAACTCATTAAATATCCAAGTATAGCTTACAAACTAGCAATGGTCTTACATAATTCTTGGTGGTCCAAAGCATCACCAGAACAGCAATCAGAAATAGCTCAAAGCAACATCACCAGAGAACTCCAGAACTAACATTTCCATGGTATTCTGTGCAGTACAAAGCATGGTCTAGAGGGCATGACAAGCTGAGATGCTTTGAAAAGTGAACAAACACGAGCAGTGGTTTTATATGGAAATTTAAAAAAAAAAAATCAAGTATTTAAAAACATAGTTTGCTAAATTATGGAAATGTATTATGAAATTACATTCTTCTCCATTCCCACCTCTTTTGAGTGTTGAGTGCTAAGAATGTACCATTATATGGAATTTAATCAAGCAAATTTTTTTTTGTTTTACTATTTCAATACATAACTTGGAAAGCAACCAGTGAAATAGCACAATTCATCTCTAAAAATAAGACCAGAGATTTTTAGTGGCTCTTGATTATGTTTTCCTTACAAGGATCCTTTGCAGGAAAGTGTAAGTTTCACTTTAGAGCCCTGATAATTAGTGCCTGTGGGAATAAAGCAAATTATTTTTTCCACAGCAACATAATTTCCTGTTACTTTTATTTTTACATAATGATAATCCAGTGGTTGCTCAGACATAAGATTTTAGTGTCTATGGTGCGATCAGGATTTGAAACAATTATCTGTGTTCAGTTTCATCTCCCACATCTAAAAAAGAAGTTAGGTTTATAGTTATTAAAGAACTGTATATGAAGAAAGAGTATTTGGCAGTAAGCTCCACATAATTCTAGGGATGCTAACGAATCCCTCTACTTTTGGATTCAATTATTTAAGATGACAAAATCTGACAGATGCAACTTTTAAGTGCACCTGGAGCAGAGGTGTTGCAGCCTCCTTCATGTGGGATGAGAACTTACTCCCAAAACTCTGAGAATCCATCTTCAGTGACTAGGAAAAGCCTAATCTACAGGAAAGGGGAGCAGATAAATTGCTTAAATACAGATGTCAGAGCTGCCAGTGGTTTGCAGAGAGGCAGCACTACAGAGGTGACACCCCGAAGTGGACACGCTGAGGAAACCACTGGGGTTCTCAGAGCCCTTCACCAGTTATTTTTCACTCAGCAATGGGAAGAAATGGTGTCCTACAGGGCACAGAGCTGTACAAAAGACAGCAGATGCAACCATCCTTTCCTACTGAAATGACAAACAAACAGCAGCACTTTTCTTCAAGTTTTAATGATGCTATGTTTAATCAGCACACCTCATAAGGAGGAATCATTGAACACTTCAAAAGAAGCTTCTAAAAAAGACCAACATTCTACTTGATGGAAAAAAAAAAAACAAAAACAAAAAACAACCCAAAAAAACCAAACCCAAACAAACCCTACATTCCCTTGTAGACATCTCAGCTGACAACACTGGATCTTTCCCAAAATAAATGCAGGAGTTACAGAATTAGACCAGGAAAATCAGTGATGCAATGATGAGCTGAGCAGACCTTGTGTCCTTCACTCAGGCAGCTCCAGAACCCAAACCAGAGCCAATCCAGACGGTGAAATTAGGCACTTACTGGTGTTTACAACACCCTCATTCCCCGACTTTAGAAATTCAACAGCATTGCTACAAAGTGCTGTAAAAAACAAACAAACAAGCCTCACAAATCCCAGCTAGTCACATGCCAGACTTCTTGTAATCTTGCTGGTGAAATTCCCATCATTTTCAAATGGACTTTGGGAATTACTATTACATCAACAAAAAACCACACATACATTCTTACTTTATTTTATTAAGTAACAAAAACAGCTTTTCATTTTATTTTAAAAGAAAGAATAGATGAACTGTTCCTACTCCTTCACAGCCAACAGCCTGAGTTTTTACTTGAATATTTTAAGCAAAAGCCTACCAGCGTGCAGGTGTTTATGCTTTTCATTTTTAGAGATGAAAGGTATGAAATGTTGTTCTCCCAAGTAAATTATTTCTATTAAAAAATGCTGTCCAATGGCACAAAACTAAGTATTAATAAAGCTGTTCAAGGAATGCATTTTAGTGCTATTCTTGAAATATAGTTCTACCCTCCATAATACATTCATCTTTGCTTCAGAATGAGTATTTCATAATGTATTCGTTTGAACTTAACATTACTTTGCTTACATGACAGCTACTAATGGTTTTCATTTTAAAATCTGTTTTATTCTCCGTTCCGCACTGTAGTTTTTCATCAATACCTCTAACACTTATTTTCAATATCCACTTTGATCCACTGAGAAAATCAAAGTGTACCATTCAATAACCAAATTTTCCTTCATCTGAGTATCATGGAGGCTCCCAAACAAAACCATGAAACTTTACCAGGAACATAACAAAAATATTCTGAAGCAGTAGAGATTTATCTAATGACCACAACACTATTTATCTCCTCACAAAAATAAAACAGCTTTGATAAAAAAAGGCAAAAATTCCCTGACCACAAGTCGTATTTTTCTGTTGTCATTTCACAGTGACATTATCATGACACCTTAGAGACCTGGAGACAAATGGAAAAAAAAATTGGTCTTGCCAAGGGGTGGTCAAGAGAAAATACCAAAGAGCACCTCAAACCCTGGCTTGTCTTTTAACATTCAGAGGTTATTTTCTTCTAATTTCATCAATTAGACAGATTCTTCCCCAAACTAACAGCAGCCAGCCTTTCACAGACAACAATCTGAAAGACAAATAGACCTAAACTATGTCAATCTAATGACAGCAGCCCCACAAAGCAAAAACCCCTCGAGTTCACTTGCTAATCTCTACTTCCAGTCCTTGTAAAACGAGAAGTACTGGTCCCTAGCAGCACACAGATGCAAGCAATTCAAAGCATCATGTGGCAAATTAAAGAGCATCACGGATCTAAAGGAATCACAGGGAGCAATTCTCCCTCAAAGGAATGACCAGCAGGTTGTTTGAAGTACAGGAGAAAGTAATAAAGAGCAATTTGTTTTTGCTCTGCCATCTGAGTTTGCCTCTGTCCATTCTCTTTCAGGGAGAAAGGGAGGAGTGAAGGAGGTGAGGGAAACACAGAGGAATAGAGAAGCTGAAGATTTTATTTGCTATTTACAGCACATTAGTTGAATGTTTAAGTGTCACTGTACTAAATACGTTGCAGGTGATCATGCACACACATGTACCTCTTCCTTGTTTTTAGAAATAAATCAAGTAATCTAATCCACCAGCACACAGAGAGGTTTCTAAACATATCTGTCAATTACCACAATTCCAGTGAGTAGTCCCTAGTGCATACTCTTTTACTTTAGGGGGAAAAAGTAAGCTTAATTAAAGTTAAAAAAAAAATTAAAATCTATAAAGCTTAATATATAATTCAAAGTCTTGACTTTTCAACATTTAGCAGTGTATCCTGAGCAGGTTTTAATTTTGACTGAATAGCAGAAAATCCTGCTGAGTTCATTTCAGGCTGCAGGCATTTGATACTGCACTGACCTCACAGTATTTACATTCCCCTTAGGAAAATCTGGCATGCAGTCCAACTGGGGAAGATCATGTGTAACACTGCTTGAGCTACCAGTGCTAGAAGCAAGCAGAGTAACAGTGAAAACAGTAGGGTGAACAATAAGGGCACATATACAGAAATAAAATAAAAAAGAAGAGAAAGAGAAGGTCAAACAGCAGAAGAAGAGAAGAACTAAAGAGACAAATTGGAGACAATTGTTTTTCTGATATAAATAAATCCCTATTTATTTTTTTTTTCCAAACCAGTGGTGCAGAGAGGTTTTTGGACTACTAAAAAACCAAATTGCTTCAGCTCAAGGAAAATAAACTGATCAGAAGACTTGATATATTTGCCTCTGATCAAAACAAATTAACAGCTGCCAACTGCAGCTTTGTCTGCATTGCATTTGATTTTTTTGTTGTGGTTGGCATATCTATGTCAAATTCGGACAGAAAAAACCCCAAACCATAAAATCCTCCATCAGCTCTGCTTTTGACCATTTCCTCTACACTCCTAATAAAGACACTTGGAGAACCCAGTTGTCAAATCAAATCCAAAACCTATTCACCTCCATTCATTACAATTCAGGTCCTTACTGCTACAAAGAAATTAAATAGGAATACAAGAGCCAATTTTCCACAAATTCTACTCCGATTTTTCTTAGAGGTGCTTAAACCATCTTCAAACAAAAGTGAAAAATTTTGTTTGTTCTTTACAGATTCACTCTGCCAGCAACATAATCTCCTATATACAAGGCCTGGTGAAAGTGTACAAGACACACAGAAAGTTCTGAACCAGTGCCAGATTCATTTCTTCACCTCCTTGAGAAAATAAATAAAAGACTTAAGTTACCAGAACTTTTAAAACCAATTGTGCAAGGCAGTTTTTCAGGGAAAATAATAAAAGCAAGAGCTCTTGTCTAAGTTAACGATTGCAATACTTGACAAAAGTGATGGTACCTTTAATCCTCATTTAAAGTTTGAGAAATCTCTGTCTGCACTAATGACTTAAAAACAGCATCACAAAAGTCAGAAAGAAAAAACAACTCCATTACTGAGCAAAAGCCTTCCTCCCCCTCTTATTTAAAGCCAGGATGCTGATAATTCCAGCTCCCCAGCCTGATGCAATCTTTGCTTAAATTGTTGAGGGCTGTGAAACACAGCAAACCCCACTTAGAGCCTAATAGGACATCACCACTTGAATTACTTTTCCACTTAGGTCTCACTTCTAGTTCTTTCTCAGCAGCCAAACAGCAAGATTTTCAAGGAACTTACATATCTGAACTCAAAAACGTTTTCAGGCAGCAGGCACCCAAACAAAAGATTCTAATGAACAGGATAAAACACTGGCATTTGAATTGCTGAATTTGATAGCACTTTTTGTTGTTTTGAACCGCAAAATGAGCAATCAGAGGCACCAGAAATCCCGAATTTCTTGTTAGACAGGTTTGGCACTCTCACCCGAAGTTGGATGAAAACCACAGAGTGAGCTCAATCCTGAAGCACATTGTAAAGTGTGTAGCTTAGAATGCAAGAATAAAGAGCACTTCAGGAAAAGGTTCAGATTTTTATTGTATTTTGAAAGTGAAGCAAAATGCAAACGTTTCAGGTAAGAAACTTGGGAGTGGGTGGTGTGTAGAAGAGGCATAAAGAACAATGTGCTCTGTATATGTATGTGTGTATATATATGTAAGATATAAATACTAATGGTAACAGGAAGACCCAAAGGATACCCCTTCCATCAAATTTGCATTTAAACAGAAGTCACTTTACCATACTACTAGGCATCACTCATCTAAATAATTCTAAAATATCACCTTTTATGCTGTTTACTATGTACTATGCAATATACTCAGCTAGAAAAGTAGGCAAATTTAATGGTTTTGTTGTCAGTTTATCTCCTCTTAAGAACAAAAAACTCTCCTTAAACCCTCCTCTTTGTGGCAATCACTACAGAGAAAGTTTAAACCTGGGAAATTTTTAAATTCAGTTTACAGGAAAAAAACCCTTTCATTTAGTTATTGAATCGTCAGACAGACAGGAGTTGCAGATAAAGAGATACAAGGCTCAGTACAAAGGAAACAAAAACACCTTTTGCAGCACAGTGTTAGCACAATTCACACTCTGCTTCCTTCCAGCCTCATCCCCACAGCAGTTCAAGGCAGGGTTGACTTTAATTTTATACATCACATGTTTTTACTCATCTCAAAAGCAGATTCTCAAAAATGCTAAATGTTACTAACACTGGTCAGCAGCTGCATAATCTGCAGGATTTAATAAAAAAATAGGGAATAAAAAAAATCAAAAATGACAGAATTTTGCTAGTAGTACAGCTCAGAACAAAATCCACAGCTGTATTTTTGCAGGATTTGTGCTATTACAGTATCCTACTTATTCAGTGAGTAGTGAAGATGATAAAAGCTTCCAGGAAATACTGAAATGCAAAGATGGCATTTGAAATTGGAACTTTCTTGCTGATTGCAGGGTTGTCAGCTCACTTCCACCTGGAGCTGAGGGAGAGGAGGGACAAGGCAGGAGCCTGGCAGGGATCAGGACATTCTGCTGCAGGCCCCAGGTATGGGAGTGTAAGGAAAGAAAAGAAACCCCAACTCAGTGATTTTTGCATGCCACAAACTCCAGATGGCCCAAGACTCCCCTTGATGAGTGTAACTATTTAGGCTCCCAAACTCTTCCAATTCACTGCAGGACAACATCAATAATTAATAACTACCTCTTGTCTGACCTAGGGTAGAGCTTTAGTGACCTATTCCTCCAAAATTCATTCTAATAGAGATACTTTTAGGTTTCAATTAAAAGAGTTAAAATTTTATTGAATCCAAAGTCAAATTATTTTTAACTCTGCTGATACCACAAAGATGGCTCAATCAGCAGAAGGTGAAATGTAATTAATTGGGGAAAAAAAAGTAACATTTGTGTGCTTCAAGAACTGAAAATATTGCAGTGTTTAAGACCAGGTAAGCAACTGATACCCACATCAAGCAGAGAAAATATGAGTTTGTACCACAAGAGAGATTTCAGATCACAACAGATGATATGAATAGCTAATGAGGCTTAGCTTGCATCATTCTTCTGATTAAAATTCATCATTAAAATGAACACTTGATCTTACGACATTGATTGCTCAAACATGTCTTTTTGTTTGCAACTTTGTTTTTCGACCTTTGCATCAAACCCTATAAAAGATTTCAACCGAAGAGTTTTATATTCATCCAGAGGATTTTCCTTGTACATCAAAAAATACAAAAGTAACCCTACAAAATGGTGTGAACAACATCTAAAATCCACAACAAGAGCCTCCACCCCACAGTCTTCGCCATGAGGAAACCAAGTTACTCTTTTAGGCATTCGAATAAATCAAATTAAAAGGTCTTCTTCTTCACTGTAAGGATTTGAGAACGCCATGTGTTTATTCTTGTTGCCTACAAAATTTTATTTCAAAGCGAGATTTCTGTCCTTTTTATAAACCAAGTTCATTGAAAAATTTTAAAGATTATATATCACATGTTTTTACTCATCTCAAAAATGATAAATGTTACAGACATTGGTCAGCAGCTGCATAATCTGCAGGATTTAATAAAAAATAGGGAATAAAAAAAAATCCAAAATGACAGAATTTTGCTAGTAGTACAGCTCAGAACAAAATCCAAAGCTGTTTTTCTGCAGGATTTGTGCTATTACAATATCCCACTTATTCAGTGAGTAGTGAAGATGATAAAAGCTTCCAGGAAATACTACAATGCAAAGATGGCAAAGATGGCATTTGAAATTGGAACTTTCATCAATTGGAACTTTCATTTTGCTTTTAAACACCTTTTCTTACTAGGACCTCTCTTGCCTGGTCTGACAGACTGAAACATTTCCAGTTTATAAAGCACAAAATTCATTTTTAAAGCATTTGTTTCTTTTAAACATGATTTATAATAGATTCTGGAAGAAGAAAAAGCAGGAAGCCAATTTTAAAGGTTAGGCTGCTTGGCAATATACCCTTCCTTACAAATAATTGTTCTTACTAAATCACAGTGGAGAAAGCCATGAAGAACTAAATTTGTGGAGCCTCCTGAATATACAAGTGTCTTTTTAATTGTTTATATAAACCTTCAAGACAATCATGGGCCACATAAGAATTCAAAATACCATCTTAAAAGCCTTTTTTTCCCCCACCCCATAGATTTCAAACAAGTATTCAAGTTTCATAGGTCTGGAGCAGAAAGCTGCAACTTCACAGCCAACCATAGAACCACACCCTCCTGTCCAGTTTTACTGGAATGCCTCTGCTGGCAAGTTCCAATCACCAAATTTCTACTTCTGATGGTGGCCACTCATGCAGCTTCTTCCCCCTTCCATATCACCTTCCCTTCAACCAAATGCCAGAGCAGGGGAGAGAACTGAAAGGCATGGTTCTCTCACACATTCCAAAGAAAGAAGGGAGGAGGGGGGGAGAGAGAGAGAGAGAGAGAAGGGGAAAGAGTTTAAATTTAGCTATTTACTTACTGAAACACAGAAAAGAACACACATCCAGGCACCACGCTGGCAGAAAACCCAGCAGTCAGGGCTGGGGAGCTTCGCTTCCAGCAAGAATTTCTCTGCCTGAAGCTCCACGAGAGCCTTCTCCCCCTTCTCACACAGGAGCAAACTGAGGAGTGCTCTGCACTGCCAGCCCCAGTGTATCTCAGGTTTAATGAAAGTGTAATTCATTAGAATAAGAGCTGGGGTAACATAAACATGTGCAGGAAAAACAGGCTTGGCGCAACACCACAACAGACACCAGGTTTGATCAGCACAACAAAACTCTGTCAGACCACAGGGATAAAAAAAAAAAAAAAAAAAAAATAATGGGTGCAACTCCTTTAAAGTAAAAGCAGAACATAAAAGGCACCAAAGGTAAAATCTGGACCTGTAAAAGTTCTACCAAATAGAGCTAAAACAAGTAAGCTCCTCTGCTGGAAAACTTCACAAGGTACCTGGGTGCCAGGCGAGGTGTTTTTGGAAGTGTCCCTCAGTTCCAGCTGCTGCAGGATATGGGTACCAAGGTGGAGAAAAGAAAAAAGAACCCATGCAGCACCCAGACTCAACAGAAAGATGAAATACTGGTAAGGGCCCCAAAATCATTCTTAAGAAGGTACATCAATTATCTTTTTTTGCAAAGTGGGGAGGGTTTGGGGGGAAAAAAAAAGTACCACTGTATTTATTAAACATTGCAGCAACCACCTGCATGAAAGTTTTGATTGATGATTTCCTTTGCTTTTTGCCATCCTTCACACATAGCGAATACCAAAATGGAAAGACCATGTAAGAATTCACTTCACTGTAGTAAATGTAGAGTATATCCACTCTATTTGCTATTAGTACTTAATCATCAAAAAAGACCAAAGGCAGGGAAAAGATCTTTCCACTTCAAAAACAAGCATCTAAAGCTAGAGACCAATTTACTAATTTGTTAACAAGTATCAAAAAAGTTTGAGTGTCTCCAATATCCTTCTTGGACCTTCAATATTTCATGTAACTACTTATGTATAGGTATTTTTGTATTTTTAAGTAATTATTCCTTAATTCTTGCAAGTGTTGAAAAACTTAGCAATGATTTAAAAAAAATCAGTAAGTTCCCTCATGCTTTCAAGTCTTTCTCAGTGAAACTGAAGCATTTAAGGTATTGCCCAATTTAGAAACACACTTCAGGAAAGAGACAGCTCAAAATATCAACCACAGATGTCACAGGCAAAAAGAGCTTTTAGAAGCACAGCAATTCCTGACGTTCACATTTGATATTCCACCTCCCAGACTAACTCTGAAACAGACTCCTAAGGCAGGGATGATGGGCCCCTCCAGACCTGCACACGAGTCAGACAACTTGTTTTTGCAGGGTGAACTTTTGCCACCCTTCCCTCTGGGAGAAATCCCATTAAGTTTGCTCCTAGGAAATCAGCTCCCACTCCTTTTCCTGACTTGCCACTGCTTTTTGCCCAGTTGTCTCTCTACTCCTTCCCCTTCTGCAACTGCTCCCACCCTTTCCAGCACTACCTACAGCCTTGTCCTTTCACATCCAACCCATAAGGAGCTGCTTTTTGGATGCAGTCCCACCTCTCCTCTGACCCACACCCATTTCTTCCTGTGCCTAGAATCCTTCCACCTCCACACCCAGCTTCAGCTCTGCGGTATTTTTGGTTCTTGGAATATTTCAGTGGAAGAAAGAAGCAAATGTTAAAACAGATAATAAATGTGCAGGCATTCCTGAAAAAGTTCTCCTTATCTGAACAGCTTTGCTCACCACAAAAGGCACAGGATAGCTTGTAGCCGAGCCCCAGTTCACCCATACACCATTATTTGATCTACAGGTCTCACCATGTAAGAAAAAGAATCAAGTTTATTCTTCATTTTAGTAAAATAAAGGTCAGAGGCAACAAGAAAAAAACTAAATTTCCGGGAGGAACACTGTGAATCTTAGTCTTGGAGAAAAACAGTTTGATCTGTTCGTATTTTTCTCAAATTCCATTTCTCCTTTCAAGAAAGGGCTTTTCTGCAAACAGGACTGGTTGTTCTTTGATTTTTCTGGAGAAAGTCTCAGCTGAATGGGAATGGATCTTTAGAATGCACATAAAAGACAAAGGTTCAAACGAAAGCTGAATTCTCAATGAGCACAGGTTTATTTTAGTAAACAATAGAAACTCAGAGCTGAATGAGATCTTATCCCTTTTAATCGTTTAATAAATTTTCCTTGCCTTCCCAATTTTCAAGCTAAATGTCTACAATAAACAAACCTGCACTGACAAAAAGTCTCTATAAAAGCACACAAAACCTTTATTTGATGCAACAGTGAACTCACCTAGGCTTTGGCCAGGGTTTGCCAATGTCTGGATTCAGCTAGCAACAGGCAAAAACTGTTCTGATGAAAGGTAAACTTCAAGAGAAAACCCTAAAAATGAAACTTCAACCCTCTTAATTCTTTGAGTTTTTAAGAACTTTTGCAGTCAGCTTTTGTATTGCCCAAAAAGTGTCAGCCCTACATCAAAGGTAAGAAAAATCAAATTCTAACATCCAAACAGCCTACCTAATAGTACTTCTGAGGAAGCCAACCTAGGCAAACTGAGGCAAAATTCCACAAGTATCATCTTTGGATTGATTTTCAGAACAACCTTATTTGGTAAATTAGTAATTTAAATAATATAACCCTTGTTTGAAAAGAAAAAAAAACAAACACAAAAAATGGAACATATATTCAGAACTGCTGCAATAAGAACCAAAACTGCAAGAAAAGTAAGCAAGTGCCTGAGTTGAGATCATTGGGTCATATTAACCAAGGATAAGGGTTTCTTAAACACATAAATGCACACACACATTTATGGGATTTTATGGTACTCAAACCAGGTGCTTTGGTGCCTAAAGATTATGAAGTCATCACAAAGTCCTAAAAATATCAAGCTAGAAATTCTCAATGATCTTACAAGGGGAGTGTGAGGCCCCTGACCAGGTGTACCTTCTCTACTGAGAAGTATCATAATGGGATTGTCCATTTATAAATAAGTAACTGAAGCTTCCCACACTACCATCCAGCTTGGATGTGTTTTGGGGATAAAGCCCTTAACTTTTCAGAGCTCACAAGTGCACAATACACTCAGCATAAGTAACCAGTCCAGCAAAGGACACTAAGCAGGACAAAAGAAAAATAATAAGTTTTACCACAATTTTCAAGCCTCAGGAGTTTTACTTCATAATACAGAAGATGCAATACTTAACTGAAAATAGTAAATGTTTTAATTGAATGTATCAGTTCTACAGTCAAGGGCCCTATATTCTGAGCAAAAGTTTAGTTGTATAAACACCAAACCAAGCATTACTTCAGCAAAGTTTACTGCTGGAGTTCCCACCAAGTGCCAGTGAAGGGCTGTCTGTGCACAGGTCTAAAGTAAAGTAAACAAACCCAGACTTTCTCACTCTGAAAGAGACGAAACCCCTAAACAATGTAATCACTCTGCTGTAAACATATAGACAGTCTCATGGCATTTCACATTTTTGAACTTCAAATAGTACACTACACCTTTTGTTATTTAGGTTTACCAGAGGTGAGGAGGGAAATTATTCTGTCATTAGCAAATATTCTACTACTCAGAAAAACCCACAAAAAATAACTTGCAAAAAAGGTCGAAGTCCTAGCTAGCATCAACTTACTAAGACAACCCTACACCAAAAGAAACCACAGTATGCAATGGGAACAACTCCTTATCTGTCCCTGCTTTAGTGTATCTTTCCAGCTTGAAACTAGAACAAATTCAATGCCATGAGAGAGGAAAAAAAAAAAAAAAAAGTGTGAAATAGTCACCATTTGGTATTTACTTATTCTTAAACCGTGTGCACACATACCAAGAAAAATACAGTGTCCTTTAAAAATAATCACATTTCAGTGCAGTCTGTATACTGAGTCATTTGTTTGAAATGCCAGGCCAAGGAATGCTACGATTTAGCTGACGATTATCTCCTCAACATTATCCCAATTTGATTATACAGTGTTTACTACATCAAAGCCAAAAAAAGCACAGTAATAGATTCAGCAACACACCCACTTGGAACACTGAAGACCTATTATTAAAGAACCAGAAGAATAATTTTCAAAAGGTTTTTATTTTCAAACACAGTCTAGCATAAGATCTTACCATAAAGGAAGGTTGTTAAACATTTCTATTCAACCCACATATTTGAAGCCGTGCCTCAGAAGTTAGGTCAAATTATTTATGTGATCAGGAAACTTGACTATCCTTGTCTAACTCTGACTGGACACACTGCAGGAATCCAACAGACAGGTTTCAGTGGCTGAAGCACCAAAAGCATGACATTAACATTCATTTCCTCGTAACTTTTAACTCATATGGAACATAAAACAGTACATTTCTTTCAGCCCACAAACAAGCTTTCAATATTTTTAGTTTTAACACGGTTTTATTACGCTGTAATTGACATAAACACTAATATCCAGCAAATCAGTACACACAAATGAGCAGGTTATGGTTAAAAATCCACATCTCGGGGTGCTTGTATAGCAGAAGGTCACAGCAGCCTGTGCTGTTTGCTCTTCATGCAGAAACCCCACAATAGTTAAAATTCAGACAACCAGAATTATTATAATCAACACATCACCCGGAGTTACACTGCCTGGGATTAGAAGACAGTGATTATAACGTTGTCACCCTGTCTAAGTTAGCTCTCACATCCTCTCCAGCACCAGCAGGGCTGAATGGGAGACAGCTTTAAAAGGAGAAGCTATCACTGGGCAGGAATTCAAATTCAGCCTGAGACACTACACAACAAACCAGTATTTAACTAAGGATGCCAAACTGGTCAGACCACGTGAACCTTTCAGCAGGCCTGACAACACCATCCCTGCTATCCTCCTACATCTATGGAATCACAGAGCAGTGTTTGTGCAACATGTTTTCAAAGACAGCACACAACTTTCAAACAACAGACTGAGCTATTTTGTGTTGGCTATCAGCAAAACAATCAGCTCCAGGTACGACCTCACAGTTAGGGTAACACCTTGAACACAAGATCTTGGAAGGACAAGGGTACACAACCAAACTAGCACTCAATAAACCCGTCCAGAAGAGCATCTGGCACTCTACAATTTGTTTTGTTTATTCCAGGAAAACTCAAGTTGCTAATTTCCAGATACTACAGCTGGCTAACACACTGTTCATAGGCTTATTCTACAAGAAGAGCTTCCGTCTCAACGTCTGAAAGAATTTTTTTTCATGAAGCTTTTTTTCACACAGCTTTCTTTAATGTGCTCTCTGCACAGAACTCCAGAGGTGAAATTCTTAATGGACCCCTGTCCTCAGTCTGGTGTGTTTCTTGTCAATTGCTATACAACACTCCTGCAATGTAAATTTCAAGAAGGCAGAATAGGACAGAAAAAACAAACGTGTTGCTCTATTAACAAACAATTTGCCCTCCTAGACAGCACAGCACCTATTCTGGTTAGATTTTTGGGAGCACTATGCTTCAATATATGTTTTTAAATTTTGTTTAGGACCAAATCAAACCCACTCATATGAAATAAACCATGAAACACACATGTAACATCCACCTCACACTGTCTACAATGACTCTTACACAGAGCAGCAACCTTGTGCTCAACACTACAACACAGAAAAAAACCTACCTGCAGCCTATAAACTATCTGTAACCTTCACTCATAAAAGTTATCCCACTAATGACATTATCAATTTAAAGACAGCAAACCAAACACACAGTGCAGCGAGCAAAAACTCCTGAATGAATTGCAAATTGTTAAATAGAAGAAGAAACAGCATATCAACCAAATACACATAGGTGCCACTTAAAAATTTTCCACATAAGGCATAAGGATGGTCTCACTTTTTGGAGAGGAAAAGCTTGAAAGAAGTTTGTACAGATCCAACCAATACACCCTCTGGACTTCTACACAAGAGCTTGATTTTCATGTCTCTCATCCAAAAATACAATACACACAGCAAGGTTACCACAGTGAATGTGCTCCTCAAAACATACTCAAACCAGAACAAAAAAAAAAAAAAAAAAAAAGGAAATCGATGCTAGAAGCAGAAGCATGAGGTCTGCAAAGAAGAGAGCCAAATTAAACCTTCAGTGCAGCTTTAAGCAATGTCATTAGAGAACATGGCTGAAATCTAAACCCTTCTTCCAGGGATGAAGTAAAATCTTGCCTTTGTAAAAGCATTTATGGCACAAGAGGGTACACACACAAATGTCAAGCAAACAGACAAATTCAAGGTATTCTTGGCTAGCAAGGACATTTGTTGCTAGATGGTTACATTCACAGCAGAAACTGCATTTGAAACTGCATCCTCCAACAGCTTGAATAAACACAATAAGTCAAGGAATTGTTTTAGCTGAGCAGAATTCAGTAAAAAAAAGACTACATACCCTATGACAAATTTAAATGCTATTTTTGGATTTGTAGCACAACATTTAAGTTCAGTTTGGAACACGTTCAAAATTACAGCAACATTTAGACAAACTAATTGAAAATTATAGTATTGTGACAAACATTCAACTTACTTTACATAATATCTTGCACCTTCAAAAGTATATGCTTCCTCCCAACCTGTGGGTAAGTCTGGAAAACAAGCAGCAAAACATCCCAATTACCTTTTGAAATGATGCTAGCCATACTGGTCTACTCCCTGACATGAAGGTAGTTAAAACACTGTGTCTGATTCCACATGTTGAAACCTTTAGTACCAAAAACAAGAAATTCAGAATTGACTCACAAGATTGCTGCCTAAGTATGAATTCTGTAAGCCAGGAGAAGCTGCACATCTGAAAATCTGATTGGGGTTTCTTGTTCTCAAATAATAATAAAGATGGTTTAAGTGTTGTCCTTTTTCAAAGTTCCCTCCTTTGCCCAGCAACTCAGGGTCATTGCCAGATCTCCCTGCCTTGAACTTCAGCAGCATCAGATTACCTGGCAGGCAGAGACCTAAACAAAAATCCATCTAACTGAGCTACATGCAAGTCACAAGCTCCTTAAGAGGCACGATATCAACTACACCACAGAGCATTAGCATTGTATTAGCATAATTCCACCACTGTTGTGACTAACAAGTGTTCCTGCAGTGTTTACTACTGCATTTTACATGAAAATCATTTTCCATGTAAATCTAGTGGAGGATGTGGGTACATCTCTTCCTTTCTATTACCACTCTTAAGAGTCAGGAGTTCAGATATAAAAAACCCCATACCACTAATGGTCAAAATTTCTCAAGTAAGTTTCCTGGTGTGATGGAAGCTCTGAAGATGTCAGGCACCTCCATGCACCTCTACCCTTAAAACTTTGCCCGTCAATAAAAATAATGATTGATACCAAGGACTCTCTCATTGAATTATAAAAGCAAGAATGCATTTCCTAAAAAAAAAAATAAAAAAAAATCAGTCTGGGTTATGTGGTAGTTTTAATCCCCCTCATTACTTATTTGCTCTGGCTGCTTTTTCTCTTCACTTCTGTCTTCTGCAGAACAAAAATCAAGGTGTCTTTAGATAACAGCACAGGACAAAGTACAGCAAACAGGAAGTCTCTCCAGCAGAAGTATTTATGGCTGCTATAAGAACTTTGCAAAAAATACCCTTCCAATGCTGCACAGCTCCAAGAATAAAAAGCATTTCCATTCATAATGGAGGACAAAGCTTTCCTCACCGTCTAGAGCATGCCTCTCAGAATTATTTAACAGAGAGCTTTGCAATAATATATACATCTGCAAAAGAAGTGCCATTCACTCAGAGATTGTTTCTTAAGAGATGTGTTTTGAACATATTTTGACTAGCTTCCAAAACAATGGTCAGAGCAAAAGAAGAGATAAACCCCAGAACAATTCTGCTTGATTATATCTGTGTGTGGAGAGATTCATTAACATATGCATGAATGAGGAGAACTACAGGAACAGATTTGGGTTTTAGACACTTTGGTATCTGATTGATGAATTATGGCCAACATATGCAAGGTCATGCCTCAGTCTTGTGTCCAGAAAGAAGTTTAATTTACCTGATGATAACTCTGCTCTGTTACACACAATACTCCAGACACTCAAAAACAAACTGCATTTCCTTTAGAAGGCACTTAACAGCAGAATGAAATGAGACACTTGGAAAATTACTGGGAAATCATCATCAGTCAACAGACAGTGGGAATAGTTTTTTAAAAAAAATTAATACTCAGCTAATGCCAGTGTTGAACATGAAAAGCACTTCACACACATCTGCCCCCATGCATATTGCTGTAGATGAAGGCCACTCTCTGAATCTGAGCACTGAGAGCAGGAGCAAGAGTAGCCTGATAGCAATCAGTGGTTCCATTTCCCAGCATTAAATGACTTCTTATAAACAACAGAACCTTCGCTGCAAATCAAACTGCAGAGTTCTAATAGCCAGAAACCTGTGGTTTTTAAACTATTCCCAGCTCAAAAAAAAAAAAAAAAAAAAGAGAAAAGAAAGGCTGCCCACAGTTTTCTAAAAGGCTGTTTCTGATTCTTTAATGCACAAGTATTAACCAACATAAAAACCAAATAATCTGATACAGACCAAATCACTTGCAGATTATATCCCCGTGATTATCCAAGTGATTATATACATAAAAACAACTGCACGTATTACTACACTCCACCACCTCCCAGTGGCATATGCAGCCTGTGTGCAATTCCAGCAGTCAAGAGTTTGGCTCCGGGTCTCCAGAGTGCCTGCTGTAAATCCTCCTCCTCCAGCACCTCCTGCTGCTACTTCTCCAGAGTGGAACAAACAGCAGAAGCAAAGACGCGATTCCACCCTCCTCCCTACAAGTTATTTCTAATGTTTCAAGTCCCTTTTCCTCCTACCTATTCCACCTCTCTCAGTCACTTGGAAACCACACAGACTCTCAGCCTAGATGGAAGCGCAGGGAGAAAAAGGGTTTCTAGGTGACTAGCGAAATGAGCCTCTACATTTCTAGTACACCTATCGTGGTTAAATCTAGCTACTGCTGGAAATAGAAATACCACGAGTGATTTCGTGCTAAACGGAGGAAGGATGCTGTGCAGGTGGATAACCGGGGTAGCCAGCAAGGAGCATGAGAGGAACGAGGCGGTCTCTAATGGTAACTATACAGCCTCGCAGGGGTAATACAAGGCAACGGAGGGAAAGCGGAGACAGATACATTACACAGGCACAACTCGGGGGCAGGGGGAGAAGGAAGAAGAAACTGGCAAGGAGGCTGGACATGCAGGACTGCACGGCGACTGCAGCGCTGCTCACCCCGGGGGGAACAACTGCGCGAAGTGCGGGGAAAGCGGGATCAGGAGTTGTCCCGGGGGGCTGCGGCGGCTCCGCGGGGACCCCGGGCTGAGCCCGCCCGGGGCAGGGGCGGCCGAGCCGGGGCAGGGCCGGGGGCTCCGGGCAGGGTCCTACCTGCGCTGCGGCGGTGCCCGGTGATCACGGCCTCGCCGGTGAGCGGGTGCAGCCAGGTCGTGCTCTTCGCCTCCTCGCTGCGGGGACGGACACACGGACCGAGTCAGGCAGGCGCAGCCCCGCCGCCCCCTGCTCCCCCCCCTCTTTCCCTTCCCTTCCCCGCACGCCCCTCCCGGCCCGGCCCCGCTCCCCTCCTGGCCGGCCCCGCGCTCACTTGATGAAGAAGACGCGGCCGCCCTGGCTGATCCCGTAACTCCAGCTGCCGGGCAGCGCCCGCAGCCGCTCCGCGCTCAGCTCCGCCATGGCCGAGCAGCCGCAGCCGGGGAGAGCCGAGCGGAGCGCGGGCGGGGGGGGCGGCGCGGGCACGAGCGGCGAGCGCGTCCCCGCCGCCGCCAACACCTTGGGGAGGGGAGGGCGCAGCGCCCGCCCCGCCC